>JAADVY010000473.1:0-16086 GCA_023336035.1 Pythium plurisporium
CATATTGGGGAGGAGAAGAAGATACAAAAGCGATTGCTCAAGGCAGGAAAACTGCGCAACTAAGTGCCAATTCTGTGGATTCATAGATATGCCGCCTTGGTGGGCTATTTTCGGGCTCTGTTGGCGCATTTCGAAGCTGGCGCAACACAAGTGTGCCAAGACAATCCCTGCAGGAGTCATGGAGAAGCCGCATGTGCTTCTGCTGGCATTGGCGGGATCTGCTGAAGAAGAATCCGAAGCAAGGTTAATCCAAAAGACCGAGTCTGAGTCGCTAGTGTATTGTCGTGTTCGACGCCAAATCGTCGAACGGGGCTCTACACGGCACCGAGGCAATAGGTCCATCGAAGAAGGCCATCAACGAGCGCGAATTTCGCGCTTGGATCGCCAACTCGCCATAGTCGAGAGGTATCGGAGAGAAAAAGCTCGGCATGATGCGCGGCTCAAAACCAGAGATGAACTGCCAGAGGATGCTCAGAAATCACTAGCCAAGAATGATACGGTAACCTCTCAGCCAGTTACTCGGTTTCCTCGGAAGACAAGCTTACGGCAGCTGCAACTCAGCTCTTCAAACGTGCCAAGCACAAATCAAGATGAGGGCCTCAGTGAGCTAACCGCGTCTCCCACGATCTCTGACATCGCGAAATTCGCCGCCCTTGCATCACAGCCAATTCAATCTAGGTATGGGCCTTCCTGTGCTCAAATATCTGCTGGAAGCACTCACATCACGACTCAAAAAATTGCAAAGAGGAATGACACTAGTTCAAGAATGCAGTCGGACAAATCAACAGCACAAGTTCTGTGTGAGCTCAAGATCATGAAGGATATCATGCTTCGCGAGCATTTGGTGAGCGAAATTCGAGAGGTCATTACATTTCTCACTACAACTGCCTCAGATCTCCACGATATAACGCAGCGGAAGGCAAAGTCTGAGAGTACAAGTGCAAGCACTGGCCAAACGTCTTCGTCACGACGCCCATCCAACTCAATTTCAACATCAACCCAAGCCGGTTCACCCCTCAAGCAGCTCTCCTGTACTGATCTATCCAAGCGTGAGCCAGACACAACAGACTTGGAGACACGATATGCAGACCTAGTTCACCGATCGCAGCAGCGCATCACCAAAGTGCTTCACCTCATCGCGAGCGTGCGAGCAACGACGATTAGCATCGTGCAATCCATTCACGAATGGCGTGTCTTCAAAGCGAAGCCTTCAACGATATCTAATGTCGAGAAGCTCCATCGCTTTCCCTGGAAAAAGCGTAGCATTCCGAATTATCTCATCCACCTCGATTCGGATTTGCGGGATTTGTTTCCGTCACCTGCCATCAGCGTTCTACTTGGCGCGAATGCCAAGTACAATCCCCTTCTGTTGCCTCGAGCTACGCTAGACGCACTCGGCATTCAAGAAGATCTGTTTGTCTCAACGACATTTCTAACAGAGCGCCAGGATACAAGTCTCATCCCGTCGAGCGAGCCACTTGGTCGAGATGCACCATCTCCTACAAAGCGACAGGCTTATGTTGCCCTTCATAATGCTGTACGCAGTACCGACATCGCAAAGAGTTTGAACGATTCACTATCTCAACTGAACGCGGACGATGTGCGAAAATGTCTCGAGGCAATCAAACGAGAGCATGAACTAGAGCGCAAAGCGGATGAACTGCGCACAGCTGAAAAGCAGCGTTTGGAGAGTGTGTATAATCCGTTTGAGTCGATCAAGATGGCAGGTGGAGTTGAAGATGCTATGGCCAAGGTACTCTCTGACCAGGTCAAAGCGAATGCTCTGGAACACGCCGAACGGCTTCGACGAAGGCAAGAGGACACCACTCGTGCTAAAGAGAGAGCTCACGACCACAACGATCACGATGGCAACTCAAACCATACCTCCCATGCACTGCATGTAAACCCTGCTCGGATCCGTCGACTTATCGAGCAGCGGAAAGAAGAACGTGAGGTGGCAACAGACTGCGAACTTCATGAAACGACCGCTGCGTGGAAGCGCAACAAGTTGCGAGGTCAGGTGATGGTCCGCCGAATGAACATTCGCCGAATGGAGAACCAACACGCCCGCAAAATCCAGCGGCAATTTCTCGTCTACCGCCGACGAACACAATTACTCAAGAACCTTGCGCATTTTGTGGTCACATCGAGGCAGCGCGTCGTGTCTATCCAGAAAATGGTTCGAGGCTATATTGCAAAGAAGAGGTACCAGGAGGCCCGGCGATGGCATGAGGAGAAGTGTCGGCGACGAATGGCCGCGAAGACCATTTGGCATGCATATAAACGCTACAGGCGGCGCCTCCGCCACCGCCATAGCATGTCTGTCGAGGCCGTTGCCCAGATTCAACTACTTCATGTTATTCAGCAGCAACTCGAAGATGCAGAGACTAACGACTCATCTGCTGAGAGATTTCGTAAGCTGGGCGAGGAGCGACGCCGTCAGCGTGCTGTGCATCTGTACAAACGGCGCCAGGAGCTTTTGGAACTCGAAGCAAAGCGAACGGCTGCGGCTGTGCGTATCCAAAGTATCTACAGAACACACTTGGCCAAGAAACTCGTTCTGACTCTGCATGGAGAGAGACGTGCACATATGTCAGCTGTATCCGCGATGATGATTCAGTCCAAGATCCGTAAGTTCCTCAAGCGCCAAGAGAAACGACGACAACGCTTCCGTAGTGATATGGAGCGCGTGAATCGCTCGGCTATTCGCATTCAGTCAATTTATCGAGGATATAATTCTCGTGCTGGCTTGATGGACGAGCTCAACGCCCTTGCAAAGCATAACAGTGGTGGATACGCGTTCGGAATATCAGTTGACGAGGATGAGGAAGAGGATGATGATGACGATGAAATGGATCACATTAGCAGAGACGGACAAGACGTTGGAATTGAACGTGAGCACTCCAGTGGCGTTGATGAAAGCTACGTGGTCTTGCCACCAATCATAAACTCGCGGCCTTCGACTGCTTCATCCAGAGCATCCACGCCTGCACCACAACCACAACGATACGACCAATTCACAAGCGATGAGGAGAAGCCGCACGAGAAATCGGCTGGAGGCGTAGATTCGGCGATCGTACAAGTTGCCGCGCCGGCGCCAACAGTATCCCTACCACCTATCCGATCACGAGCGCAGTCTGTCGAGCCATCGTCTCTGGTCGCTCCACGGAAGGCACAGCCACCACCGCCCGTGCATCGCCAGTTGCCCACTGGAATGACTAAGGTCGAGCTCAAGTTGAAAGAGACCACATTGGGCGATGATTTGGACGCGAACACAGCTGCTACGTCCAATGGGACTCCGAGAGGGGGGTTCTTGGGTCCGTTTCGCCGCCGCTTGAGTGGAACCAGCACGGTTTCCAGACGCGGCAATGTGAATGACAGCAGTGGCTAGGCCGGCGGTCTGTTCCGAGGAGACCTGTCGTCAGAATGAAGCGAAGGATCAATACTACGGGCAAGGTTGAAGATACAGTAGTAGTGATGAGATTCAAAGGGCTTATAAGGAAGAGTGGGATCACACGACGGAAGGCAACAGCTAGCGAGAGCAAACAGGCGGCAGAGAGAAGAAGGTGAAGTCTACAACCACACGGTTAAAGCTGTGGAGGTCGCACGGGCTGCTTAGACAAGCGCAACGGCAACGGCCGTAGCTGCGAAGGTCGCGACCGTCGTTTGCCACGTGATAATCGAGCCCGTATTCGCTGGGGCAGGCACGCCACCACCCGGAGCCTGCGTCACATCGCCGGAAGACGAGTTCGTCGAGTTGCCTCCGCCAGTCGAGTTGCCAGCGGTCGTGGTGTTTCCGTCTTCTGCGTTGGCGACAGCCGACGCCGTAAGAGCGAGCGTGCAGAGAATAGCGATGGACTTGCAGAACTTCATGGCAAGAGCAGGTGTTTGTTGCTGGTAGGTGTGGACAAGTCTCGATGTGGGAAGTCGACTGGGTCTTGGCCGGTGAAGATCGTTTTGGGAAGTGACTGGAACCGCAACGACCTTTTGCCGCGTTGGCGTCAAGGGAAGCGCGGCACCAGCGAAGAAAAACGGAATGCGCGAAGGAGATGCACTCTTCGCAGCCGACTGGATGAGGCCGCCAAAACGACTTGGTCGCGTACCTACCAAGGAGGCCCATCGAATGGGATGGTCAGCGGTTGGAAAGTTCCAAGCTCGGCATCACGGCTCTACGAATGGAACAAACAGGAAGAAGCGAGATCTTTGGCATCTGAACTTTTGGGAATGAGGTGAGATGGATACATAGGGCTTTTTGCTCTGTTCCCTACGGTATCGCCCCGATTTCTTCGACAAACTACTGTACCCTACGTGTCGTGCCTCTCAGCTGAAGGAAATCCTACGAAAGTATCAGCTGGGCCTGGTGAGTTTGGACTTTCTATCCACTACTTCAGATATGCAATTTGACAGTGTTGAAGTATGCTGTCTATGAACAGCGGCCCCAAGACGACGAAATCTGTTTGAAGCGGGATCGAGTGCTGCAGGTGCAATTCTTGGCAGATTTTGGTGGTCAGTTGTAGCAACATCGTTGCTCACAGAGTCGGGTCCGTGATTGTCACAGAGCGTACGCCGGTCTAATACCTGTGGGTCCAGTCATGCGTGACCACAGAACAGGAGCTGCATTCGTTGGGCTCTGATCGTCTTCTTCTGGTGGTGGAGTTGGCAGTTGATCCTCGCTGTGGGGTTTGCGATCGTTCTCGACTCACGCAATTGGATCTTTTCCGTCCCCGCATCGAGATGAGCTCCTCCCCCCGCCAACTTGGGGGTCCAACGCCCCATTGGATTCCAATCGAGAAGCGAGTGAACCCAGACCCACCTCGTGACGCTTCAAGATCCGAGATCTCCTTCACTCAGAAGAGCTCGTCGCTTGTGGCAAGATTCGAGAAGCGCGCGCGCAATCATCACGTCCGGTGCATCCCCCCCCCTTTGGAAGTGTGCAGAGATCCCTACGGAGGTCGGATTGGGTGGATCTGCGACACGGCGAGGCCGCTCCACGACGCGATTGGTGCAGCGAAGCGTCGCGGGCTGCGCGTCGCCGTGGATGTAGAGTCTCCGATCTTGGGGCCACACAGACCAAACTCCGCCATCATCCGGCCTGCTCGTGCCGTCTTTGCTCGATCGCGCGCTTAGCTCATGAGGGATTCGCTGACGTCAAGCAGCGTGGTGGTGCTGATCCCAAGATGGAAAACGCAAGTTCCACCCCGAACGTACCCTATCACGATGTGGTCCACACCAGCTACAAGGACCAGCACTCGTTTTGTGTGCTGTTGGTGTCGTATTTTAGTTTTTCGCGCGCGAAAATACGACACGCGAGAGTCGTATTTTTGTGTTTTTTTTTTCTTGCTCGTTCAAACCCACGGCGGCACCACCATGCGCGCGAGCATGGGCGTCGCGCTGGAAAGCGCCCCGTCGGCGTCGGGACCGACCGGTAGCGGCGCGGTCGAGGCGCTCAACGCCGACGAGCTCGTGCGCGCCACGATCGCGACGCGGCAGGAAATGGAGAACTGGATCAACGAGCAGAAAAGCCGCCTGCTCGCCAACAAGCGCGACCACGAGGCGGCGCTGCAGGAGCACGCGCGGCTCGCGACGGACGCGCAGCGCAGGCGTGAGCAGCTCCAGCTCGAGCACCGCGAGACCTCGGCGCGTACGGCCGGGCGCTAACCATATCTGCGTAGCGATATATAAAAAAACTAACCACGTGCGACTTTCGTTAGACGCGCATGACCAAGAGAGCCACGTCACCGCCCAGCAGGTCGAGATCGAGGTGCTGCAGGTATATGCTACGAGGCGATTGAAAGCAGGGGGGGAGGTGACGAGTGGGTCTAATTGAGGGCGAGGATCTAACCGGATAATGCTGGGTGGTGGGTGGAAGGCGGAGAAGACCAAGAAGGAGCCGGTGCTGCGGGAGCTGTTTGCCGCCAATCAGCAAAAGGACGAGCAGCTCAAGCACCTCGTGCGCGAGGCCGAGCGGCAGCGCGCGTCCTGGACCGAGCAGCTCGCGGAGCTGCAGCGCGGTCTAACCATGTATCGCCGGCTCGGGCTCGCGTTCGAGCAGACTAACGGTACGCGGTTAGCTCCTCCCCCCGGCGTGGTTAGCGCATGGGATAAGCCCCGAGGAGAACTAACCACAGTGATATATCTTTCGTGGTAGCCGAGAAGATCACAATCCGGTTCACGCAGATCGACGCGTCCGATCCGCAGCGCGAGTTCTCGTTCCTCATCCGCATCGACCCCGCGGACAACAGCTTTGTCGGTCCGTTTTTGACGTCGCGTGCGGTCTGCTTGTGACGCGGGAGAAAAAACTGATCCTCTTGTGTGGATGTACTCAATTTTACAGCCGACGCGTGCGAGCCGCCGGTCGAGGTTTTGCCCGAGCTCATGGAGGAGCTCAACGCCACCGCCGACTTCTCCAAGCTCGTGCGCGCGATGCGACGCGAGTTCAAAAAGCTCGTGTAGGAGGATAAGGCCTCGTTCGTCTCTTCTCAAAGCACCGTCTTATTTTTTTGGTTGAGCCATCGTCTCATTAAATCCTTCGCCGCTTGGAGCGATCCACTGCGCGCGGGACCAGTGCGGTCGTCGAGCGGACGACTGGACGAGCTGGTGGCCGGTACGATGGCGGCAGCTGCGGACCGATCAACTCGTCCGCTGCGGGTGGCGTCTCCGCCTCGTCGCGACGTGGTCGAATGGCTCCGCTCGTGGGGCGTTGCGTCGCGGGTCGTCGCGGCGCCGCGCGTCGTTCGAGCAGCTCGCGTCGCTCACGGAGCTTGCGCGCGGTGTCGTCGGGCGTCTCGTGCTGCGGTGCGTATGCCACTTGCAATACGCTGCCCAGCACGGGCCTGCGCTTGGTCTTGTGTTTCGCGTGGCGTGCGTTGTTGATCGTCTCGTACTGGACCCACACGCTGTGCGTGAACGCCGCGGCGGCCTCCTCATCGTCGGGGACCACACGATGCGCCTCGATCTCGCCATACAACCGCAATCGCTGGAGCGCCTCGTCGACGGCCGACGGAACCGCTGGGATGTTGCGCACCATCACGTACCGCGACTCGTCGTTCACGGTGTACACGCGTACGTTGCGCGGCGCGGCCGAGCGCGCCATGGTAAACCTGTTTGGGGAGGACCGTGATCGGGTGAATTGCACGATATCAAAATGCCGTTTTACCGTAATACTATATGTGACGTGTGACAGTGATCGACCACCAAGACCCATCTCTCTTCTCATCGATCCTCATGGCGTCCAGTGTGCCACCGTCCACGACGATAGACGCCATCACCCTAAGCGTGAGAAACTGCGCGAGCGGGAGCGTCGCTCGCGGGCTCGTCGTGCGGTAAATCGCTGTCACTTCCGCCATCGATATCATCCTGTGAACGACGGGCATTACGTAGTGTATGGTCTCGATTCCTTGACCTGAACTACGCCAGGTGATCGGCCATTGTGAGCGGCTTGGTCTATTGCCTCATCCTGCTCTCAACGGAGACCCGTGAGTAAACGCATAGGATGGTGAAGAATGCCGTGCTCTTGATGTAGTGCGTCAACTACGAGACATCACGGCTGGGGCTCCAACCACCGGCGAAACTACTCATTTCGGATGAACGACCTCCTCGTGGCGGCTTGTTCGCTTCGTAAGACGCTTCCAAAGGCTTCCCACATCCACAGATTTGCATAGCTGATGCCGGAATAGCCTAAGGCTCCGCCGACACGGAGCGTGTACCCTGTCTCGTCGTCGTCGAGGAGCTTCCACTGGAACCAGATGAAATTTGACGGCCATCGATCATGCGGCCACTCCAACTCGATCGCTTTCATCAACTCGGGACACCTCAGAGTTCGCACGAGCTGTATGAAACCGGTCTGCGTTCTCATCCGATACACGAGAAACACGATGTGAATGTCCGCCTGAAGCGACGGGATGCGGTCGGCGATGCGAACAATTATCGTGTTTGGCCCGAGTTGTTGCATTGTCTCGAGTGTTCCAATAATGCGCGGTCCCAGGATGATCTGTTGGTACGTGGAGTTGTCGGTGTACGCGTCCCACGCAGTATTCACATAGTCCATGATGTCGTATCCGTGAAACATCTTGTGGAACTGGAACTGCAGCACTTCACGCGTCAGATCTATGCGTCGCGTTTCCCGCCAGCCGAGAACACTGGCTCCGGACGTCTGCTTGTCGGGACTGTACTCAAAAGTGCTCATCGTTTTCAGTGCCTTGTCGATCTCTTCCTGACAGTCCTGCATCGTCCACGGCTTGTAGTTCTGACGATGCAACGTCCGCAAACGTTCGAGCTTCCAACGCCAGTGATCCATCTCTTGTCTGTCGTGGAGCAATTGAGCTAGAACTCGTGTCGACTGCCGATGTGCCGTCAGCTGTCGATTGAGCGTATCGTGCTCGTGGCGAAGAACCGATTCCTCCGTCTCCAGCCGGAACGACTCTTTCAGAAAGTTGCGCATTCGCAAAGCGTCTGCGTTCAGGAAGCGTTCCCAAACCTGTTCATCAAGTGTGTGGATCGCAAGTACTGCAGTCTGGAGTGATCTGTACGTGACGCGCATGCTCTCGAGGTGCGCCTGGTAAGCAAGACGAACCTCAAGTTAGCGGTCGCGCTTCGTCGGCACATATTGAAAAGGATTGGCAAAGCCATACCGCACGGCGCTGCCGCGCTGTGCGCTCTCGCTCGCGCTGCTTCTCGCGGTTCGAGGATGTCGACCGTGTTGCCGGTAACATTCCGGCGTGCGACTGGGGTGTAGCAAATTTCGTTTGATGCTTGGGGAGCCGATACGTTTTGTGTACTCGTGAATGGGCATCAACGCGATCCTAGATCAAGAGGTTTACTTCTGCACTGTTGGCTACGGCCCAGTGGGTGCACTCGGTAATCCGTCACGATCTTGGGTCCCTTCCTGCACCCACACACATCAACAGTCACGTTGACCCCCGAGGCCAAGCTCTGCGGAAACCTGTCCCGGACTACGGCGTTCAAGTTGCTTCCTCACAAACAAGAAGCCCGGGGTGAAGCGCCTCGGTATAATCGTGTTTCGCTTTGATGATGGAGAAGCCGAATCCAACGATTGACGGATGATATTCCTCGTCGACAAAAGTAGAAGAACGAGGAATTAGCCTTCCATGTACTCGACGTACGTGAGGTCCGATTTGCGCCAGGCTTTGTCTTCGTCGTTCCACGCCTCCTTGCCGGATACTTTTGCGGGGATCGCGTACTTGGCCATGTATTGCATCGCTGGCTTGCCTACCATCATCTCGAGGCTTGCATGCTGCTTGTCAACACTCGCAGCCATGGCTTGGCGAGCGCGGAAACTTGTCGCACGCTCGAGCTCGACAGGCAGAACACCGGTGTCTTCGACGATCGTCGTGCTTTTTGTGAGCGTCTTGCCGAGGTGCTTCATGACCATTTGCGTTTGCGTGGGGCGGCAGACAGTGATACAGCCAAAGCCTTCGTCACGCAACGCCGAGTGGCTCAACTTGACAACGGTGTTGCATCCGCAGACGTACACGAGGTGGAACTTGAACTGTGGAAAGTGGGACTCGCACATCTCGCGGACGTGCGTGAGCGTGCTGAGGTAATCTAGCACGCGACGCCGTGTGATCTCCCACTTGTCCACTTCGATCCAGGAAGACGACGCCACGGCCGCCTCAATGAGCCCCAGACGGTGGCGCTTCGTGATCATCTCGTGTGGTGCACGACGATTCTTCACGCGGACGAATGTATCGTGAGAAGGTGAAATGAATGCGCCGACGACGGGGAACTTGTAGTTGCTTTCCACATACTGGCGCGCGACGTAAAACGCACGGATGTGCAGCATGTGAATCGGATTGTAAGCCCCACTGGATACAAGTACAATGACGTCGAGCTTGTCCTTGGCTGGAGAGGCTGATGCTGACGACGATCGAAGTTGCTCGAGGTTGCGAGCGATCTTTTGTAGTGGGTACTGGATGCTCCACACAGGGTGATGTTGAGGCAACTCGAGGTGAAATTGGTGGCGCTGCTTGTATTTCGACGGGGATCCGTTCTTCAAAAAATACATAAGTTTCTCCTCGAGCTCGGGCACGTTTTCGTGGGTCTCAACACTCAGAAGAAAGGCGATGACATCACCAATCTCTGCATCGACCAGCTTCTTCAGTAGCAGGAACTACTCACACACACACCGAGCATGGTAAGAAAGTGAGTTAACGTATGATTCCACAACGACAAGCGTACCTCGTCTTCAGTAACCTTGACGACCGTGCCCACACGTTTCAGGATCTGGTACAGCCGCTGTCGCTGAGAGATCGCAAAGCTTGTATCACCGTCCTGCTCAAGTGTGATTTTCGCCTGCTCGCGATGCGGCGACGAAGTGGACAGCACTGACGATGTTGGCGAAGGTGGACCTTCGACTGTTGGAGACGAGACCACCAGAGGGTTCGTTTTTGTGTTGTTTGTCGCTGCCACAGTGGAGTGCATCTCAATTTGCGTCAACGGCTCGCCCACCGGTGCAAGAACGACCTTGGAAGGCGAAGTGGACAGTAGAACCAGCGGTGGAGCAATCGGTTTGCGCGTGTAGAGATCGGGAGCCGTCGCAATCACACGGTCCAACGCAGATGAAGAGGGCGAGCCGAGAAGGCTTACCTTCAGATCGGTAGTTGACCTACTGCCGTCGGGAGACGCCTTCAATATCACACAATTAGATCACTGTTTCGCGTTCCAAGACATCAATCAATCCCACATCGCACTTTACCTCTGCGAGCCCCGTGCTGACTGCATCTTGATGAAGCGGCGGGAGCTTGCTCTTGCTTGGCGTATACGCAGGCGGCAGCGTTTCGACATCATGCAACGCCAGCTTGACCTCCAGTTCGTGCACTCGCGAGCGAAGCGCATCCAGTTCGGCGACGTTTTTTGCTAGCGAGCGTGGTGTTAGTGTCTGCAAGATCGGATCTTCATGGAGCGGATGAATGTGGCCGTTCCCACGGCGCTTGTCAGCTGTGTTGATATTGGGTGGGCGTGAGAAGTCATCGCGTCGCTCCGGATCTCCACTGGTGCTGGTACCAATCAAGTCGTTCCCAAGTGGCATGTCTGACTGCGACGCCGTGGGGAGCCGTCTCTTCATCTTCCCTGGAAACGGTGCCAAGTTCCTCGTCACAACGAAAGCAAACCGCGCCAAGCCTACGACACTCGTCTTCCAGTCTTGTGCTGCATCATCTCGTGTGCTTGGCTTAACATAGAATAGAGTGGCCAGCAAATCGGCGAGGCATGACCTGCTATATTAGCGCATGGTTTGTGGTACGATATACTCCACTTACTGGCCCTTTGGAGTGTCCAATTCGATCTTGATATCACTATAGCTGCCCGACATACGTCGCTTGATTGTGTTCTGGATGCGCTGCTCCGGATCGCTTGAAGTCAACTGGTTCTCGCTCGCATCGTGATTTTGTGACCGCCCCATACAACAGATCGTACTTGTCAACCACCGCCAGGCACGTTTCCACGCCGGAGTGGCCTTCGCGCTCATATCCGCGACACTGTTCCGTCGTCCCATCTGATTGCGGTAGTTGAGTCCGTCAGCGGTGAGATAGATGTCGCCAAACAGGATCCAGTGTTCCGTGACTGCATGGCTGGTAATCCACCCTTGGCTGGTTCGCGTCAGCGGCACAGGGACTGCACCACCCTTCGTTGCCATCAGCT
Source organism: Pythium plurisporium (assembly GCA_023336035.1). Taxonomy (NCBI): domain Eukaryota; phylum Oomycota; class Peronosporomycetes; order Pythiales; family Pythiaceae; genus Pythium; species Pythium plurisporium. Next base: position 11,659 of record JAADVY010000473.1, read on the forward strand.
CCTGCACATGATGCCGCCCCACAATGTAGATTGCAACACTCGCGCAGACGAGTCCAAAGAAGATGAGCGCAGACGGGAAGAAGAAAGTACCCCAATGGTAGTCGAGGTGCTCAAGCATCATAAACTGTCCCGTCACAGCCGAAAACAGAGCGAGTAGATACAGTGCACTCGCACCAAACTGCCAACGCGTCATGCGGTAGATACCAGTGAACTCGTTGTAGAGCACCACCACCAGTGATAGCCCCATGAGCGCTTCAAATACGAACAAAGGCGATGCAACTGTCCACCACGACAAAACAAACCACTCGGCGGCAGCATCCCCAGTCGATGTGACATTGGTGTGATCACCCGGGGGGGCCGCATGGTCGGCTTGCTTGGCCTTGCGAGGATTGAGGATTCGCTCACTGTTGGTCTGGTACGCGAGCAAAAACGTGAACACGAACACCAAAATCCAGCAGACGCCCTGTCATCCCAAACAACCAAATCAGTATTCGATCGTCAGTCACCACCACGAGCAACGCAACCACCGTACCGGCAGCGTACTATCCGATCGACAAAGCAAGTACCGGATGAAGAACGCCACTTGAATCACCATGAGCGGCGCGTAGCAGACGTACAGACTCGTACCGGGGTCCTCCAGCCGTGCACAAAACGCGAGTTCGCTCCACAACAACAACAGCGTGAGCGGCACACTGACGGCGTAGATCGTGATGATGCGTCGCAGCAGCGGTAGCAGCGGTTCGTTCGACATGGTGTCCACTTCGGCCCACTGGCGTAGCTGCTTCGCGTGGCGGAACGACGACACGTGCGCGGCCAGCATCGCGATGTTTGCGACCCAAAACGGAATGAAAATGAGCCACCAGTTGACGCGATCGCCGAGCATGCCTTCAAAATTCAGCGACACAAACAGCAGCCCGATCATGCAGCACAGCGCGTACAGCAGCACGCCATTCAGCAGCGCCGCGAGTGCCTTCTCGGCGTACATGATTGGCCGGAACTCGTTGGTTGGTGGGCCCGACCCGTGGCTCAGGGGCATCGACATGTACGTGCCTTCAAACGACGACGAGCCGCCACGGAGCCCACGCAGCAGCGGCGACTTCTCATCGGCATTCGACGACTCGTAGCCGGACGCCGCCGGCGCGGCGCTGCGCTTCGAGAAGAGGCCCATTTCGTTTTTTTGGATTCCACGGAAGGGAACGAGGCCGCTTGAGGAGACAAAGTTTTGGAGCGTTTCCCGAGCGCGTCCGCGACCGCGAGCACCACGAGACGAAAGAGCAGACGACGGAGAAGACGATGCGCGTGCGTAGAGCGTGCGAACCGTCGTGGACGCGGCGCGAGCGAGCCGTGAAAAATGCGAGCGGCACGCGTGGACCTGTGTTCGGATCTGTGCGGAAAAAGATTGCTGGTGCGGTTTCCTTTCGCTTGTCTCCGAGCCACTTCTCCCACGGTTCCTCAGTTACCAACCCTCCATTGACAATGAGTTACTAACCAACTGGAAATTCCCTCGTTATAGTGACAGGAAGACACTTTGTCGAAGCTGGCGATTGGATCGGGACAAGAGAGAGAGAGAGAGCCCCAAGATGCTGTCCCCTCGCGACGGATTGCTGGTCGTCGCGACGGCCGCGGCGGTCGTGGCGCTGCAAAACGCCTCGCGCGTGGTCGCGAAATGGCGTGGCCGTCGCGCGCGCCGCGAAAACCCGCTGATTCCTGCGCAAATCGACGCCGAAACCGACGGCGCAAGCGACACGTGGTGAGCGACCAGCTCGTCGTCTCGGGGGGGGTTCCCATGACACTGGAGAAGATTGACTGTGGGAATATAAACAGTGAGGACGGTGTGCCGCGTCGTATCCGCAAGGCTGAGACCGTGCTGGCGCGACGCACGGCGCGGATCGCGCTCGTGCTGGAGGCGAGTTGCGATATGTTCAACCAGCAGGCCGTGCTGCGAACGGCCGAGTGCATGGGCATCCAGCACATTTGGATCGTCGAGCCGGCACTGTACAAGCAAGACAACGCCAAGCGACGCATTGCGAGGGTATAGTACCTGGTAATGGGAGGCTGGCTGGCGAAAGGCGCGGGCCCTGACAGTATTTTGTGACCATAGGAAGCGACCGAGTGGTTAACGATTCGCCGCTTCAAGACGACCGAGGAATGCATCCAGGATCTGCTCAGCCATGGCTACGAGGTAATAAAACGTACACTCCTTGCATGTAGCTATATGACTGCATAGACTGAGGGTTGATATTGTAGATCTGGGCGACGGATCTGAGTCAAGAGGCTGAGCCGCTGGAGACGGAGCGCGGTCTCGAGCTGCCGGACCGTGTCGCGATCGTCATGGGACGCGAGGCCGATGGCGTGAGTGAAGCGATGCTCACGGCGGCCTCGAAGCGGGTCTACCTGCCGATCCACGGCTTTGCGGACTCGCTTAACCTCAACGTCGCGACGGGGATGGTGCTGCTGCAGCTCTTCCACATTTGTCCCGAGGCCCGCGGGGCGATGGCGGCGACCGAACGAGCCGAGTTGCGTGACGTGTGGTACCGTCGTGTCGCCAAGCGGGGCGATGATGTTAAGAGCATGCTCGCGACACCGCCGCCGCCATTCGTGGATTTGCGTCGTCCCGACGACCACCGAGGAGCGTGGATGGGCAGCAAAGTGCGTCGCAAGATCCAGGCCAAAGAGCTAGAGATCAAGAAATCAGCGGGTGTGGTGGCGACATAGGACAAGTCATAGACGCGGATTGTAGAGGTATGTTTTACTGTACTGACTGATGATAGAAATATGGCATGAAATAGACGATCACACTGCTGTTTGCGTGCGTTGTGAGTGTTTAGAGCGAACGCAGGTGGCGACGCGTCTCTTCCTCGGCCGGCGTAGCGTCCTCTTCGTTGTTGGCAGCATCATCGGCCTCCTTGCCCGCCTCGTCGTCACCCTCTTCACTCGCGCTGGGTGGAGCAGTCGTGAACGCGACCGGCTCGATAAGCGGGGCGACCTGTGAGGACGCACCCACCGACTCGTCATCTTCCGTGGCCGCCACGACCGGCTCGTCGTCTTCCTCGGTGGCCGTGGCATCGGTATCGTCGTCCTCGGCGAGGCGACGCGTGACATCCGCGACTTCGACGAGCGGCTCGGGGAAACGGCGGCGCGGCGCGATGGCCTGGGCATCGACCACCGACGCCGGCGTGAGCGTCGCGACGGCGAGCAGAGTGATAGCGAGCGTGGTGAAGAGCTTCATTGTAACCGTGCGTGATTGGGACGGTATCAGGAGATGGGAGATTGGAAAATGAGCAAGCTGGGAGAAGGAAGGCGATGTTGTGAGACCTTTGGAGAAGCGGGGGCATGATGCAAAGGAGATGCCGGTTGTTCGGTGCATCAGCCTAGCCCAATGAGGGGTCACACGTGATTCACACGGATGCCAGCTGGTTTCCTTTCTGAATTGACACATTGTATCAGTACACATGGGCCGCTCTGTAGCGGTCTTCTTCTGATATATACTGATATAGATGAAAATGAAGAGGTGACTCACGCACAATTGATGAACCTGATGGTGAGACCGGATCTGAATGCCCACCGAACTCGCTCTAGCTCACCACCAAGCGTGGCGTACACCACCGGACATTGCTTTGCTTTGTACTTCTCAATTTGAAGCGATCGCTGTCATTTCCAGCTTGGAAAAACATCAACGCAACGACGTTGAAAGACTGACGGCATAATGTATTGAGGATCACCACGCACCTGCTACCAAACATCTCTCGTTGGGGCTGCTCGTATTACCGGTCGGAAACATGAATCTTGCACACCTGGACAGCGATTACTGAGTGCGCAGGTTGCGCTGACGGCCGCCAAATCCTTCGTCACCGCTCTCCCAATCGCCACCTTCCCAGTCGCCACCGTTGTCACCGCCGTTGTCACCGCCGTCGTTGCCGCCAAAGTCGCCAAAGTTGAAACCACCTTCTCCGCCAAAGTCCGGGCCACCACCCTCTCCGCCAAAGTCTGGCGCACCACCCTCTCCGCCAAAGTCACCCCAGTCGCCGCCACCTTCGCCACCAAAGTCACCACCTTCGCCACCCCAGTCGCCACCTTCTCCTCGCTCGTGGCCATCGCCGTTTCCGTGGAGCTGACGCGCGACGTTGTCCACGGCGTTGGCTTCGATGCCGTCGAACGACAGCGCCGCGATGGCCATCACTGCAGCGGCGAATGCGATGCTGAGCTTCATGCTTGCAGACGAACTTGAAACGATCTGAGGCGTGCCGAGGAAAATCGGAATTGAGGATTGGTTGCAGACTCACACTGTGGGGTGTTCTCGTGTTGGGCAGTCACAACGGTGCTCCCTCTCTCCAGTCTCGAAGTCTTCATGGAGTCGAAGAATTGGGAGAAAGCAAGGATTGGTCACCTCGGGGGTGCAGACTCGTCGGTCGGGATGCCACATGGTGG
>JAADVY010000474.1:0-16081 GCA_023336035.1 Pythium plurisporium
GCCCAAGTGCTGCACCGTGGCGTCAAAGTCGGCGTCGGAGAGATCGCGGAACTGGATATAGTAGATGCGGTTGGGCATGCGGCTGATCGCGCGCACGTACAGCGCTACATACAAACAGAAAACCATCAGCATCACGGTGAGATCGTACATGTGGTAGCGAAGGGACGTACCGTAGACGACGGCGACGACGACCTCGACAAACTCGATGAGCACGTAGAACTCGATCATATGGAGCATCTGAAGTACGCTGGTCACACACTCGAGCTGCATGTGCTCGACCTCGGTCAATGCCTTGGATACTTCGACATCCTTTGGTGCGGCTGGCTTGGCATCCGTCACCAGGTCCGTTGTGGGCGCGATCTTGGGGCCGTGTGGCGTGGATTGGACAGCCACCGCCGACTTGGTCACGGCATACAGTGTGGTACGATCGCGTTCGTGGCGGGCCAGAACGACGTTCGGGTGGTCGCGGATCCGCGGGTGGCTCTCCACAATGTGGAGCGCGTAGTCCACCGCACCGAGCTGCCGCGGCTTGAACATGGATCCCAAACGGCTCGTGAGCGTCGCGGTCTTGGACGTCGTGGACGATTTGGTTCGTACCGAATCAGGAGACGTCGGCGAGGACGCGAGGTGCGTCGCCGTGTCGTGCTTGCACTTGTCCGCCAGCGTGTGGACGCGCCGCGTCATGCGCTGAATCTCCAAGTACGCGACGATTGACTGCACGACGTCGACCACCATGATCACGACGATCGTGGACTGCGACGCGGCCTGCTGCAACGTCGTGGACACGAATACGGCGTGGAACACGTCGATGTTGAACACGATCATCGACGGGGCGAGATCTTCCATGTGGAGTAGTCCTCGGTGCGCAAAGTTCTTGAAGCCGAGTTTGAGAAACGGTAGCAGGAACGACACGTACGTTTGGTACGTGGCCCCGGCGGCCGAGAAGCCGATGCTAAACGCGACGTACGTGGTGATGATCATGGTCTGACAGACCAGCATCTTGACGTAGCGCTTCAAGTTGGCACTCGCGACGACGTCGTGCTGGAGTGGCTGGTTCCAAAAGTAGTAGAAGCTCCCGGCAAACGCAGCAAGCCACGGCAGCAACGCGGCCTCGACGCCCAGCGGCACGGGGAAATAGAACGTGCCGACGATGGTGAATGGAATGATCGCGACGACGCCGACGATGATCGAGACGATCCAGAGCCGAGCCGTCGAGAGTGGCAACGTCGGCGAACTTGTGTGGACTTGTTGGGCAAAGACAAACGCCGCGAACCAGCAGAGGAGGATAAAAAGCCGAAACAAGACCCAGAATGTCTGCTTCCACAGGCCGAGCTCGGGCGGGTTTTGCGGCAGAGCGTCCGTAAGGACGATCAGCGCGAGCGGCGGGAACGGCGTGACGAGGATCGTGAGCCAATTCACGAAGCGGTTCGAGTTCTTGGCGTGGGCGATCACGTCGCGGAGCCGTGGCAGCGAGTAGCGCCCTTGGAGCTCGACTTGGATGTTGTCCCAGCGATGCAGGATCCCCTCGAGACGGTCCATCCAGTTGCTGTGCATGGTTCTTGCGTCAGTTCACGTTGCGAGTCGAATTGCCGATTGAGGCATCGACAGGGCGGTCCCACCGCCCCCTCAGTTGGTCGGCGATTCGACGGTGAGCATCGTCAGAGGGAACGAGGACGACCGACGACGTCCTAGTTTGACTGGTCAGTTGTCAGGCCAACCAACATGGCGAGACGCACCAGCTGGCTGGGTTTGGTGATACCTCGCCTTCATCGGCCTCTCAGAAGTAGTACGAAGCTCAGAACCCCGTGACTGAGCTCAGCCAAAAACGGATAGAACCCTGATAAGACCAGATCACGTCTATCCGGGGCTGATGGCAGAACAGGGCCGAGATTTGAGTATTCCGGGCAAGCCCACCGTTACTCCGACCTTCTCATTTGGTTGCGTCTCCGTCTGGACGTCCCGAGGCGCTAGGTTCGGGTAGAGAGGCCGAAGTGCTTCCCACGCGGCTGCGCTCTGCGAACGCCGACACCATCCACGCACTGACAGCAAACATGATCACTCGCACTAGGCAACAGACACGAGCAGGTGACGCACTCGGCTAATAGTTCACTGCGTTGTGTTCTCTGATATTAGACGTTATGTTTGTTGATCCCCACGAGGCACGTGCCCTTGGTGAGCTTGGTCTTGGGGAAGCTCGACGACCGGAAGGCTTTCCGCTCTTTGAACGCGTCGGGCAGACCCTCCATCGCCACTTTCACGGGGTTGCGGCGCAGCGGCAGCATCGCGCGGTTCACGACCTTCTCGTCGTACGGGTCCGGCTGGGCCTCCGGGAATTTCTCAAACACTCTACGACAAACACAACCCATCTTTCCGTCAGCACCAAAGACCAGCAGCCTATGGCCCACGCCACGCACCCTTGCTCGCCGGCCTTGATCGGGTTATTGGGCTTCCAGGCCTTGTACGTGGCCGCGCGAGCGGTCGCTCGCTCCTTGGGGTTCATGAGCTCGACCGGGTCGGGTGGTTTGATCTTGCACGTGTCGTCCCACGTGTGCACGCGTGAGGCCGCGACGTGTTCCTGTGCATCAAAGTAGTCCACCCCGTGGGCCGTCGACTTGAACGCCTTGCGCTCGCCCATCTTCTGACGGTGGAGCGCCATGTCCTGCTTGGCTGCGACGCGGTCCGACTCGAAATCAGCGGCCACGGCCGGGATCTGGCTGCCGATCAGCGTCCCTGTGTAGCCAAATGTGCCGCGCTTGCCTGGGTTTGTGAGAATATTCTTCTTCTCAAATTCTTTCTCCTTGGGGTTGGGCCGTGGTTGCGCATTCTCCTCTTGCTGCTTCTTCACATCGTCTTCGTCGCGCTCGAACTTGCCGAACGCACCAAAGTAATCGCCCGACGACGTGCTACACAAAAGAGCAAGAGGCATGTTAGATACGAAACCAACGAGCCGGCTGTGGCGGCCGGTCACGTACTGGGCTTTCGTGGGCGAGGAGAACACAAAGCCGTTCGGCCTCGCAAATTTTTTCGTATTCTCGAGACGGCGCTTGCTCTCGATCTTGTACTGCTCGAGGTACTCGCCCTGCAATCCGTCAAACTTGCGAAAGCCCGGGCCAAAGGTCGCGCCCATCTGGCCTTTCTTGGGCGGACACGTGAGGAAGGGCTTGTGGTCCCCACCGAGCCCACGCGATTTGCTCTTGTCTTGTGCGTACGGGTCCCCGACCGTCACGAACGACGGGTCGCTGAAGCCGCCATCGCGGGACGGCTTGTCGGCCATGGTGTTGAAGGCAGCGAGAGGAGACGCTCGCGAGCGACAACGACCGCGATGTTCACGAGCCACGCGATCGCTTCACCCGAGACGGGCTTTGGTCTATCGACAGTAGCTTCAGTCCGTGCATTGGATAGGGAGATGAATAAGGCACAGAAGTGAGCCGTGATAAGATGAACAGGATCTCCTTGCGAGGTTCCATGCCAGCAACTATTTTAGTCACAAAGGGATCTTGGAGGAAAATAAAAACTCAGGAAAGAGATGGCTACATTTGAGAACAAAAGGCTTCCGACATCATGTCTGGAACGGGACAGTAGAAGAAGCGACCGACCTGCCCGAAGCGTGACCCGTCACGCAGAGTCGTTCGAGGGAAAAACCGGGCGAGGGGAACGCACAGGCTTAGACTGGCACCGAGTTGGAGCGCAGCACCTCGCCAAACCACAGCGCCGACTTCTTGGGCACGCGCTCCTGGGTCTCGTAGTTGACCCAGTGGAGCCCAAAGCGCTTGCCGTAGCCCTCAGCCCACTCGTAGTTGTCGACAAACGACCAGGCAAAGTAACCGCGCACGTCGGCGCCCTGCTGGATGGCCTTGTGCATGTGCGAGATGTAGCTCTTGTAAAACTCGACGCGGAAGTCGTCCTGCTGAGCCTCCTCCTTCGTGCGGTCGGGCCAAGCCGTGCCGTTCTCCGTCACGAGGATGCCGTTCGGCGGGTTGTAGCGGTTCTGGATCCACAGCAACAGCTTCTCAAAGCCCCACGGCACGACGTTCCAGCCCATGTCCGTGCGCGGCCACGCGTCGTCGGCCGTGAGGATGATGCCTTCGTCGTGGTGGAAGCCCCCCTTGTCCTTGGGGGCCTCGCCACTAAGGAACTCCTTGGACGGCTCCGCATAGCCCGAGCCGTAGTGGTTGAGGCCAAAAAAGTCGCTGCTGCCCTTGAGCAGCTTCTTCTCGTCGTCCGTGAAGCTGGGCAGCCGCTCGCCCACGCGCTGCTTCATGACCTCGGGGTAGTCTCCAAGGTACACGGGGTCGGCATACCAGCCGAGGTTGAACTGCAGCGAGCGCTCGGCGGCCTCGGCGTTGCGCTTCTGCTCCTGCGGGTCCTCGGACGGCTTGGGTTCGCGCCAGTCGCAGTTGAGCGTGATGCCGATGCGGCCGCCCTGCGTGGCCTTGAACTCCTTGCGGTAAATGTCCACTGCCTTGGCGTGGGCGAGCAGCAAGTTGTGGGCCGCGAGGTACGCCTCGGTCTCGCCGTGGACCTTGCGGCCGGGCGCGTGGATGCCCCAGCCGTAGCCCAGCAACGCCGAGCACCACGGCTCGTTGAGCGTGAGCCAGTGCTTGACGCGGTCGCCGAAGCGCTCAAAGCACACGCGCGCGTACGCCGCGAATGCGTCCTGGATGAACGTGCCGCCGCACCAGCCGTCGTACTCGACCTGCAGCGAGAGCGGCAGGTCCCAGTGGTACAGCGTCACGAGCGGCTCGATGCCGTTGGCCTTGAGCTCGTCGATGAGCTTGTTGTAGAACGCGACGCCCTCTTCGTTGACGTCGCCGATCCCACCGGGGATGATGCGCGGCCACGCGATCGAGAGGCGGTAGTACTTGAGCCCCATGTTTTTCATGAGCTGCACGTCTTCCTTGTAGCGGTGGTAGTGGTCCACCGCGACCGCGCCCGTGTCCATGTTCACGACCTTGCCCGGCGTGCGCGCGAATGCGTCCCAGATGCAGTCGCTGCGGCCGCCCTCGTTGGTCGCACCTTCGATCTGGTACGAGGCCGTGGCCGTGCCCCAGATGAAGCCGTCGGGGAAGCGCAGTGGTTCCGGCATGACAGAAAGGAGAGGAGCAGAACGAGGCTTGTGGTCGCTAGCGAGCGAATTCGAGAATGCGGAAAACCACAGATCGACGCAGTAGACACGTGCGCAGACGACCAAGCGCGACGCGGCCGTGGGAAGCGACCAGCAGGACGAGGAGGAGACGGAGACCGCCAGCGGGAAGGCCTGCTGGCTTCGTCGCACGTGAGTCTTCACAAGAGTGTTGAAGAAAAGAAAAAAGAGTTGGAAACGATAGGAACTGCTTGCGACGTTCGTAACTGACTACTACCACCAACTGGGATCTTTATCTCGATCGAGGATTGGCTCAAATCAAATGGAGATGCGCACTTGGATCCGTCGAGGATTTTGAAATTTTCGCGCGGACGAGAACCGCCATAATCGCCGTGACGTCACGAGACGCTCATTACGCACGCACGCGTGTGCGAGACGTGATGTGGCGGCGTCTCGCTCGTCTTTCGAGGAGATCAGAGGCGACGCCTCCACGTGTTGGTCTATCGGATATTATACAGTGGGTCGCCATCCGTTCAGTCTCTCGGCCATGGTTTTTGAAATTTTCACACGCCAACATTCCGGATCAGTACGAGGATCCACGTGTTGTCACAGAGCACGCGCCGTTGGGATCTGTTCGCGACGTCGTTCAGGAGGTCCATCCACCATCCACCGTGACTTCTGATCGGAGCTGTGTGTCTGGCGAGTAGCTCTCCATGGGAATCGAGCAAATGCCTACTTCGTATACCGGTAGATCAGAAAGATCGTCGACAGATCGGCGCGTGGCCGTGGCGCCGAGAACGCCGATCCATCGCCTCACTGAATGGAAGGTGAGAGAAGCACACGAAACAACTGTACTTACGGTACGGCACCGAACACAGCGGATCCGTTCCTTTCGTGGGATTTGCAAATCCCTTGCTGGCGATCCAAGATGGGGAGAGCAAGTGAGCCCAACTTCAAAAATCCCAGTCGGTGACGAAACCCACCGGGACAAATCACGACGAATCACCAACCATGCTAACCGAACTGTTGGTACCAGGCCAGGCTAGCTAGCCTCGTTTGCTGGGCTAGTATCAAAAACATGCCTGTCGTTATGCAGTTCCTAACCGGTTTATTTTTCCTGTGGTTCAATTCGTGTGGAGACTTCCAAAGCTTCGTCTTGCCAGTGGTGATCAGCTCCCTCGACACGATGCGTGCCTCGATGCTCCGCACGCTCGCGCGCCAGACACAGCCGCGCGTGCAGCGCCTCACCAAGAGCTCTGTCTCGTCTGTCCCACCTGCGCTGCTCGCGCGCCGTCCGGCCAACGGCCGCGCCATCTCCACCTCCCGCGCACGGCTCCAGGCCGAGAAGGTGAGCTCTCTGCAGTGTTTTTTTGGATCGCCCTCCGACGACTGACCCGTGGATCCTATGAACTCATCAGCCGCCGGCCGGTGAGTCGGCGGAAGCCGGACGCCCGCAGGACGCGCTCGTGCTCACGCCGTACGAGAAGGTCACGGCGACCGCGCAGGGCGGCTTCTGGATCGGGCTGCTCGGTCTCGGCGCCGCGGGCTGCTACTTTCTGATCCGCGAGCTGATGCCCAAGTACGTGGTCTTGTTTTGAAGCATGGAAGGGCTGAGCTAATTGATGGCGGGGGGGTCTCTGTATCAGCCGTATGAGCCCGAACGGCCTCTTTGGCGAGTCGCTCGATCTCGTGTCGGACAGCTCAGAGGTCACGTCGCGCCTCGGCACGCCGCTCCACGGCTACGGCCAGGACCGTGGTGGCCACCGCGAAGGCCGACGAAACTTTGTCGAGCACGTGAACCTCAAGGACAAGGACGGCAACCCGCGTCTCCGGTACGTGACTCTAGTCCGAGATTGGGGGGAAGCCATCGGTTGACGTTGCATCGGGTGTTGCATTGCGACAGCATCAAGTACAACGTCAAGGGCCCCACGGGCGGACACGCGTACGTGTTTGCGGAAGTGAACCACGACATGAAGAAGGGCGAGTACGTCTACCTCATCGTGCAGTTCACCAAGACGGGCGAGGTGGTCAAGCTCATCGACAACCGACAGATCCTCGCTGCCGGCTCCAAGGAGGAGCAGGACGCGCTCCGCCAGCTTCTCGGTGGCAAGTAGGCGATATGATTGTCGTTGACTGTGTCGGCGCATCTCGTACGTTTTAATGAATGTGTAAACTCGCATAATGAACGGACGTTTGACACGCGCCACTGAGAACAAAAGCAAAGGCTATTCAAGTCGTATAAAGGATCCTACTTGGATTGTATCTATTCGTCGTACAGGAACGCGTTCTGACGGGCGTCTTTGCGCGACATATCGTTGCGCTTGTTGATCGCTTTGAAACGAAGGTCTGATCGGCGGCGCACCGTCGAGACCATGCTGATCTTCGCGTTGGCGTTTTCAGCGACGTCGAACACGTCGCGTAGCACGGCGTTCCCATGGAGATGCACCTAATGATAATGGAGGACGAGAAACGTTGTCAGCAACAGTGAGCGTAGCACCAATCCTATCCGACTCTCAGTCGTGGCGACAAGCTGGCCATATAGCACGCACCTGGAACCCCGACTGTAGTGCTCGTCTGAATACGTTCGCTTGGAAAAAACGACTCCACGTCGACACAGAGAGTGTCTCATCCCCGATTTGGAGATCCTGGTGGGGGCCGTCTCCAGTGCGAAGCGTCACCAACACTTCCTTGAGCATCGATCGTTGGGTCTTACGGTTCTTCTTGCCAATGCTCTTGGCCGTCTGGTGCATGTATCGCGTGAGCTTGGACTCGAGACCGCCGAGTGGGCTCGTGGTTTCTTCCATCGCATAATTCCACAGCGACTTGCCCACGATGTATTTGTTCTGCACGAGCAGTGCGAGAGCCTCACATGCTGCCGATCGGATCGCAGGGTCATGCCTTCTCGCACAAACCCAGCAAGGGCCTCCACGTGCTCGTACAGCACTTCATTGGGCTCGCTCATCTTGGGCACGACAATCGACGGGTGGAAGCCACTGACGAGAAATGCCCAGCACTCGATGAGCGCGACCAGCAGCTCTTCCGTGAAGTCGTCCTCCACGTCGCCATTGTCGTCAGCGTCCTTGGCCGCGACAAGCAGCGCGCCGATCGCGTCCAGCACCTCCCACCGCTGCGAGTCCTCGCGGCAGCACACGTAACTCGCGATGCACACTGCATACGCGGCCTCAATTCGTAGCGACGGCTCGTTTGCGTTGTCGTTCAGTAGACGCAGCATTGGTACGCGTACTGCATCAAAGAACGACTGCTCCTCCGGCCCGAGCGTGATGGCCAGCACAGCCAGCACACGCAGCGACAGCGCGCCAGACTCCTTCAGCCTCTTCTTGAGCGTCGCCAATGCCTGTGTCGTGAGCGTCGCCTTGATTCCACGCAGTCGCTCGCCCTGTACCACACTGCTACACAGCACACGTAGGATGGCATGGAGCGCCTGGATCTTGGTCGCGTCGCGCTTCTCGCCGAGCTGCTCGAGCGCCGCGTCCAGCGCATCGTGCGCATCCGCGTGCTGGTCGTCGTCGTCGTCGTACTGGTCGCGGAGTCGGCCGTTGCGCTTCTTGGCTTTCTTCGCGACTGCGGCGCCGCCGTTCTCCTGCCACTCGGGGAAGCCCTCGAGATCCGAGTCGGCGGCGGCGTCGCCACGGTTTGAGACGACGCTGAGGTCCATGGACGCGCCGTCGTCGTCGCCGTCGTGGGAAAGCGCGTGGCGCAGCAAGCGGCGTCCTTCCTACAGAAGAGCGAGAGATATCATTTCCATTTAGATCACGAGATCCATTCGTGAATGGACGAGGCGCTCCGTACCTCGGAGAGCCGGCGGCGCACGTGCGGATGCATGGTGGAGGCCTTGGAGGCTCGGTGGTGCGCGTGGCGGCCCATCGAGAGGAGGAGGAGGAAGAGCGGAGGAGGAGCGGAGGAGGAGGAGGAGCTGCTTGGCGATGTGGGTGGACGTGGGATCCCGTATGGCGCCAGTGGTCGTTGGTTTTTTGTTGGTGGTGTTGAAGCTGCCGCACCCACGTTTCTATTTTCCCACCAAAAAGCGGTTTTTAGAGAGAGTGGTGTGCCAGACACGAATGTGGGCCGCGTGGGCCTATGTGTCGTGAGGTGGTGGCATGGCGTGTGCCACACACAGTAAGAGACTCTTGGGATTCTGCACCGGAATTGCTGGAACTGATAGGATCACCCGAGCGTGTTCTTCCCATGCTGAAGCCCTCTTTGGCCCCCCTGTCTCTCCCATCGACAACACGCAGGAAGAGAGAGAGGGCGGACAGAAGCACTTGCGGATTCCGAAGGATGGACCAGTCCGCCCATGCCAGCCGATTACGGACGGGACCAGGGATTACTGCCACCATTTCCGGGTTTTCAGCCAATCATCATTCATCTTTAGGACTGATTGGTGGCAGCAGCCATCACTCCTCCCGCCACCAACAGCTCATCTTCAACCTCTGTCACCATCTCTCGCACGAGACCTCGTTCCATCATGCCCCCACTCTGCGACTCGCTTGCCCAGCCATGGCCAACGCGCTGCAATTCCCTGAGGGTTTCGCGTGGGGCACGGCCACCGCCGCCTACCAGATCGAGGGCGCCACCAACGAGGGTGGCCGCAGCGATTCGATCTGGGACGCGTACTCCCGAACGCCGGGCAAGACGCTGAATGGCGACACAGGCGACGTGGCGTGCGACCACTACCACCGCTACAAGGAGGATGTGCAGCTCATGAAAAGCCTCGGCCTGAAGCACTACCGGTTCTCGATCGCGTGGCCGCGGATCATCCCCGGTGGCACGGGCCCCGTGAACCACGAAGCGATCCGCCATTACAATGACCTCATCACGGAGCTGCTGGAAAATGGCATTGAACCCATGGTGACACTGTACCATTGGGACCTGCCGCTGGCGCTGCAAGTCGAGTACGACGGCTGGCTCGGTGGCGAGGTCGTGCAAGAGGCGTTTGTGCGGTACGCGCGCGTATGCTTTGAGTACTTTGGGCCACGCGTCAAGACCTGGATCACGCTCAATGAGCCGTGGTGTTCGGCGCTGCTGGGCTACGGCTGGGGCGTCCACGCGCCGGGACGACGCACGAAGAGCCAGACCGAAGCGTATCTCGCGGGCCACAATCTGCTGCTCGCCCATGCCAAGGCCGTGGATTTGTACCGTCGCGAGTTCCGCTCGATCCAGCGCGGCAAGATCGGCATCACACTGAACAGCGACTGGAGCGAGCCTAAGCCAGCGCAAGACCCCAACGAGTTTCGCCGCAACCAGGACGCCGCCGAGCGCTCGCTGCTGTACTTTCTCGGCTGGTTCGCCGATCCGATCTACAAGGGCGACTACCCGGAGATCATGCGCAAGCGTGCGGGCGACCGATTGCCGAAATTCACGGACGACGAACGTAAGCTCGTGCAGGGCAGCGCCGACTTTTTGGGTCTCAACTCGTACAGCACGCGGTTGATCGCGTGCTCGGAGGCGTTCCGCAACGACCCGCCGCCGCTCGGTGAGGGGACCATTGACGACGACGCCGGTGTCGACATGTCGCTTGACGAGTCGTGGCCTGTGACGGATATGGGCTGGGCGGTCGTGCCCGAAGGCTTTGAGAAGCTGCTGGTCTGGATCCACGACCGCTACAATCCTGCAGGGGGCATCATCGTCACCGAGAACGGCTGTGCGTGCCCCGAGGAGACCAAAGAAGCGGCCGTGAACGACGAGTTTCGCGTGAACTACTTTAAAAGCTACATTGCGGCGATGCATCGCGCGATCCAGAAGGGGGTGGATGTGCGTGGGTACTACGCGTGGTCGTTTCTGGACAACTACGAGTGGTCCTACGGCTACTCGAAGCGGTTCGGGCTCCACTGGGTGGACTATGCGACGCAAGAGCGCGTGCCCAAGAAGTCGGCGCAGTTTTTCAGCGAGGTCCTCAAGAAGAACGCACTGCTCGAATGATGACCGGTGGGCTGAGCTCGCGCATCAAAAGCCGAGTCCTTCCCGACGAAAAAGACCTTATCCGTAATCGAACCGACCGTTTGTGTGTGTACTTTCTTGCCGTAGACTTGATGTTTGTATAGGGCAAAATCGCTCCTCCCGATCTGGTCCAAGATTACGCATGCCTTGTTCAAGTTGCCACCCCACAATCAGGACGGCACATTGAAGGAGCGATGGATTCGCGTGATCTGCTGCAGCCGACGTGGGTTTGATTACTCGCAACTTCAACACCGGATTCCCCGTGTCCAGCCACCACTTCGTGTTGCCTCATTCTCGAATCTACTTCGTCGGTCTGCACAAGTCCCCTTGGACTCTCAGCCCATTCTCAATGACCGACGACAGCCAGGTCTTCGCGATTCCCGACCACTCGGCGTGGGGTGCTCTCCCCACGCAGGAGCAGATCAAGCAGCAGAACGCGGCGCTCGCGGGCGCGCAGTCCAGCGACGACGGCGTCGTGCGCTCGTTCCCCGACGACTTTGCATGGGGCGTCGCGACGGCCGCGTACCAGATCGAGGGCGCCGTCAACGAAGGCGGTCGTGGCGATTCGATTTGGGACGCGTTCTCGCGCACGCCGGGCAAGACGCTGAATGGCGACACCGGCGCCGTGGCCTGCGACCACTACCATCGCTACAAGGACGACGTGCAGCTCATGAAGAGCCTCGGTCTGAAGCACTACCGTCTCTCGATCGCGTGGCCACGCATCCTGCCCGCGGGTGTCGGCGCCGTGAACGAAGAGGGCGTCGCGTTCTACAACAATCTCATCAATGAACTGCTCGCGAACGGGATCGAGCCCATGGTGACGTTGTACCACTGGGACCTGCCGCTGGCATTGCAGTGCGAATACGACGGCTGGCTCGACCGCGACGGCATCGTGCAACAGGCGTTCGTCGAGTACGCGCGCGTGTGCTTCGAGCGCTTTGGTGACCGTGTCAAGACGTGGATCACGCTCAACGAGCCCGTGGCCTCGACGCTCTTCAGCTACGTGTACGGGGTGCTCGCCCCGGGGCGTCGCCACAACCCACACACGGAGCCGTACATCGCAGCCCACAACTTGCTGCTCGCCCACGCCAAGGCCGTGGATCTCTACCGTCGCGAGTTCAAGCCGACCCAAGCTGGCAAGATCGGCATCACGCTGGTCGGTGAGTGGCGGGAGCCCATGGCCACCAACGACCCGCAGGAATTACAACGCAACCAAGAGGCGGCCGAGCGTGCCGTACTCTTTTTCTTTGGTTGGTTTGCGGACCCCGTGTACTTTGGCGACTACCCGGAGATCATGAAACAGCGTGCCGGCGATCGCCTGCCCAAATTCACGGACGACGAGAAGAAGCTGCTCAAGGGCAGCAGCGACTTCTTCGGGCTGAACCACTACGGCACCAAGTACGCCGAGCCGACACCCGAGTTCTTGAGCGGCGTCCCGGCCGAGGGTAAGGGCAGCTACATGTACGACGAAGGCGTGATCTACACGGACGACCCGGCCTGGCCACGCACGGCCATGGGCTCGAACGTTGTGCCGTGGGGCTTTGAGAAGCTGCTCCTGTGGGTGCAGAAGCGATACAACCCGCCGGGTGGCATCTACATCACCGAGAATGGCTGCTCGTGGTTTGACGACAAGAAGGAGGACGCGATGAACGACCAGTTCCGCATCGACTTTTACAAGGGCTACCTCACCCACATGCACCGCGCGATGGAGCTCGGCGCGGACGTGCGTGGGTACTTTGCGTGGTCGCTGATGGACAACTACGAGTGGTGCCTCGGGTACTCGCAGCGCTTCGGAATCGTGTGGGTGGACTATGCGACCCAGGAACGCGTGCCTAAGAAGTCGGCCCACTGGTACAGCGATCTCATCCGCAAGAACACGATCCCGCAGTGAGAAGGAGAAGAAAACGGCATGGTTGGGGCCGTAGTCAATGTGGTTGAATGTGATGGGGACTCTTTATCGATGATGTCTCGTTTCTTGATCACGAATGGCGAGACTGACCGAACAAGGTGGAATCCGGTGAATAAAATATATCGGCCCCAGTCGTACCACGTAGTAGTAGAAAGGAGACCTGCGCTCAGTACGTATGCAGCCCATTAGCTGACGCGAATGACGGTAGCCGTGCTCAGAGATCGTCGACCCACACAATCCGACTCGAGTCGGTCGAGGCGAAATCGCAGATGAGTCGTGCGACATCGGGACTCAGCTGTCCCAATGCTGTTTCCTTGCGACGACGAAGACCGCGCGCCTGCTTGGCCTCGTTTTCCTGCGCCTTGTGCTTGATCACGCTGGCGAACGCAAGTCTTCCATCAGCACACAAGGGGTTCTGGGCCTTATCGAAATGGCCGTCGGAAATGCCAAGTAGCTTGCGCGTTGTGAGTCTCTTTGTCGCATACGAATGCTCGTAGTTGTCCCAATAGCTGCGTCTCCACAGAAACCGCTCGAGGGCGAGGCCTTGCTGCAACGTCTGCCGTACACCTTGTAGATGGTGGTCGTGGTACCCAGCCGTTTGGATGCTCATCTCAGTGACCTTGTGGAGAACTCCTGCCCAGGCGCCCTGTGATGGTGCGAGAACTGCTGCATTCCCGTGCCACACCAAATGCAGGCTAGCGAGCTCCATATCTTCATAAACCTTCCCATCGTCGCTTTTGGTCCACTGATGGAACAGATCGCCTCGGTGGTGGGCACGCAGACTCGACAGGAAGCGGCACTCTTGGAGCACCTCCATGAGCTCTTGTTTCTTCAGTTTTCCCCACGATGCGAGATCGAGAGTCCGGGCATACTGCACCAGTGGGTGCAATGACTTGATACTCATCAAAGGGTTTGCACGACGCGTGCCCAGTCGCAAGCCCCTGATCTCAGCATACTCTGCGACTGGCCGAGCAATGCCTGTCACATCGGTCTTTGAGACCCACCCCACGCCGCTTCCGGGCACGATAACACACACAGCACGCGGGAGATCTTTGATCGCGTACGTGCTGAACTTGATCACAGCGGTGAGCATGATATCACGACGAAAATCGGTTATAACCTCTCCATCAAGGGTCGCATTCTCGTAGCACCGCGAACCTTGACGGACCTGAACCACCGAGTATCGTCCAAGAGGGTTCTTGGGGTCGTCCTCTTCCGGCAGTGAGTCATCGTCTCTTCCGTGGATGAGTCGATAGAGATGGCGCTGGGCTTCGAGCGCTCCTCTCATGGGACTGGCATTGGTCTCCGAGATATCGAGGAAATCCAGATTGAGGCAGAGCGGTGCATCGGTCAGCCAAGGATGGTACGTTGCGTACGCGAGCCACGTCCATGCGTGATGATTAATGGTAGGGCGGTCGAATCTGTCCCGATTACCACTAATCTGGAGCGTCCGCACACTCGTGGTTGGAATCCCCGAAAGAAGTGCTTCCACCTGCCACTCTTCAGCGTTACGCAGGTCGAGGCGAAGAGTATCCACCCTGTATGCTACGCGGTGATGGCGACCCAGGGCGAGCATGAGCCGTGTCAGCGCCTCCTCTCCCATGTGATCACCATTCGGCGAGATGTTGATCGCAGGGATGAAGACGTTGCACGTTCTGATGATTTCCGTGAGGTCGTTCAAACTATCTTCGTCGCCGATGCACTCGTTGTCACAAAGAGCCACCTCCGTGAGCTTGGCGAGCGGGAACCGACTCTGCCCCACCAGCCGCCATTTGCATCGCTCTTCTTTACGTGCCGATGCGTCCGTCTCAATGTCTGCGATCAACTTGCTCAGCATGTCCGCAACGCCATCAAATCGAAAGGCACTTCCGAGGCGGATGCCAATGTTCACTGGCGTCCCACAGCATCGGTCCAAATCGATGAAATCCTTCAGCTGGGAGTGGTAGCGTCGAATCGGCTCGCTGGTGGAGGCGTTGCTCAGTCCGACGAACGTACGCACCACGTTCTGCACCCAGTCGCCACCACCGTCCACATCGAGATCGTCGTCCTCAATCTCGTACTCCCACTCGTTGAGATACTCGGAGAATGGAATATGCAGACGGAACCGAGGGAACGTCGTCTTCTTATGCCATGTCGGGAAAAACGTGGGCGCGTCCGAGACCGTCTCACCAGGCTGCCACCAGTCGTCTTCCTCCGCCTCTGTGATTATGCCGTCGCCTTCTTCAAAGCCGTCGTCCTTGCTCGTAAAGTGCTCCATCACCTTCTTCCAAAACACGTCGTTCTCGTGGCCCTGAAATCCTCGGCAGCACGCCAACATGTGCCACACGATACATGCGTTACGGGCGCTCACCACCCAGTTCAGTGTCGACTGGAGCTGCGGCTCTGGCATCGTCTCGGGCAGTGGGACATGGAGCTCAATCCACTCGTACCTGCCGACCACGGCCAGCTCGCGTGTCTCGGTTGTGAGCCGCACGCGGCCGTAAAGCGGCGCGCCGGCCGCGACCGCAATTTCCCACGCGTACTGCTCGCTCAGCGCCACGCGCGTGCGCTTGATGGCGGCGGCCGACGCCGCGTCCGCCGGGCGCTTCGCTTTGGCCTTGCCGGCCGCCATCGACGTTTGGATGATTGGATCGTTTTGGCGCGAAACTGGTCGTCAAAAACCGGTACTGTTGCGTATTATGATGGTATGTAGCCATATCAAATATTGATCACATCACCCTCCACGGTGAGGCCTCACCCAGTGGCGCTTGGTGCTTGTCTACCGAACGGAAGTGGACCTAGTAGGAAACGGAGTTTGACTTAAAACCTACTTGACCTCTGCTTCGCGTTGTTGGAAAGGGTATAGAGGTCGTTGGATCAAGAGCACAGCACTAGCGAGCAGATAAAGATGAGGAGCACAGGGGGGACTTGGGCACCACGGGTACTTTTGAGAACTGTCTTATTGCTACTTCCGCGACCACCAGGGTATGTGGGCTCTTTCTGTGAAGTAGCCCAATCCAGAGGGTCGCCCCTTGGGTTCCGTGGGCCCCCTTTCTTCAACATGCACTGGGAGGGTTCACTTGTCCGGATAATCGCTTCTCGTATCCGGATTTCAACACGCTCCCCTCGAGGCAGAGCCTCGCACTCACACA
>JAADVY010000475.1:0-16067 GCA_023336035.1 Pythium plurisporium
ACCGCGCTGCAGCTGACAAGAAAGAGCAGTCCACTCAGACGGACAAGCAAGGAGACATTCCGGAGAGCTATCGACGGACCCTCGATGAAGCTCACGCACAGGCGGATGCGATGTCGTCTGCAGCGAAAGAGTTACGAAGACAGCTGACTGCGACACAGACAAAGCTTGATGAGCTCGAACAAGAACATCTTGTGGTCGCGAGTGAGCGCAATGCACTTAGATCCAGATCAACAGAGTTGGCGAAAGAGCTGAAGACGGTGGTTGGCGCGCATCGCTCGCTCTCTGACGTCCAGACACAACTTCAGGAGCGGACGCACCTCGTCACCCAATTGGCAGTCGCTCGCGCAGAGGCAAAGCGAGCTGCTGACGAAATGCAGGAGTACAAGGACGCATACGACAACCTGCTGAAGCAGCAACAGCAAACGGGTGCAGCGGACAAGGACCGTAGCGCAACGCAGAGACTGGTGGGCCACAATGCAGAGCTCCAGCGACTGGTTCACCAGCTCACGGATTCACTCAATGAAGCCCGTGACCAGCTGACCGCCACCAAGAAGATCAACGGTGTACTCATGGCAAAGATGCAGGAAGAGAATCCGGAGATGCGGGGCAGTATCCTCGAATCTCCACCCATGTCGCCTATGTCGGCAACATCGTCGGTCCACGACCCTCGCTTTTCCGACGACGAAGAGGAAGAAGACGACGACCACGACTACGACGACGATGACGACCATGATCACCACTCTTCTGGACTCGCACCAGGCCCTCGATCCGCAAGGAGCTCTTCCGCTGCAAGTGACAGTGTGTGAGCACGAGCTTCCTTGAGGTCATCGCATCTACTCCATTAAGTTAAATAAGATAGTAACCCAATGTGAGTGTTCCTAACTACCCGTTACTTTTTTGGTGGGATCGGTTTGGCAAGGGTTCAAATCAGGTCAAACCAGTTTTTCGCACAAAGGTCACCCACTTGCGTGGATCTCCTCGTGGTCACTGCGCGATCGCTCGCCGCCCACGCCGTGCGACGCCTCGCGACCACCTCCACCATGCAGATCTACGTCGCGGTGCTCTGTCTGCTGAGTTGCGCGCTCTCAAACGCGCTAGCAGTCGCGCCATCGCGCGCGAAAAACGAACCGCTGCACCAACACCGTCAGCTGCTGATCGACGCGTTTGAGGCGACGCTCCCGCAGCTGCCGGCGTGGCAACGCGCACTCGGCGCCAGCGCGCACGTCGGTCCATCGCGACGCTCGCTCGAGTCACGCGCAGAGGCGATCGCCGCGACGCAGCGCGTGCTCGAGCAGCACAACACGCGCCACGCGAGCGGCGAGGCGTCGTACTTTCTCGCGTGGAACGCACTGAGTGATTTGAGCAGAGACGAGTACAGCAGCTTTCTCAAATCTCGTGTGGATGCACCGGCCGTACGCAAGTCGCGTGGGCTCCACTCGGTGTACACGCGGCTCGAGAAGCAGTGGAATAACCCGGGCAAGGACATCTCGATCTCGTTCCAGGACGGCTCCAAGCTGGAGGCCAAGCCCTCGGTCGCCACGACGCCACTGCCCA
Organism: Pythium plurisporium; assembly: GCA_023336035.1. Lineage (NCBI taxonomy): Eukaryota > Oomycota > Peronosporomycetes > Pythiales > Pythiaceae > Pythium > Pythium plurisporium. Next base: position 1,555 of record JAADVY010000475.1, read on the forward strand.
AGAGTTGGAACTGGATCGAGATCGAAGGCGGCAAGTACCTCACGCCCATCAAGAACCAGGGCTCGTGCGGCAGCTGCTGGGCGTTCTCGGCCGTGTCGGTGATCGAGTCGCGGTACGCGATCGACAACAACGTGAGTGCGTCACCGCTGAGCGTCGAGCAAGTGCTCAGCTGCTCGGCGCCGCTGGACCACATCCACAGCAAGTTCCCCGAGATGGCGGCGTCCTCCAAGGGCTGCGAGGGCGGCATGCCGTTCCTCGCGTTCGAGTACATGAGCCGCGTCAAGCCCCATGGCATCGCGTGTGCCGTCGAGTACCCGTACGTGATGGCTACGGCCGTGACGGAGACCGCGTGCCAGGCCGTGCCCGACAAGCAGGTCGCGGCCGCGTGGATCAATGGTGAGTCCGACTACGTCGCCGTCCAGCAGCAGAGTGAGGAGGCGCTGATGCGAGCCGTGCTGTTGGGGCCCGTGTCCTCCAACATCGACGCGCTCGGCGACGGGTTCCGCCACTATGGCGGTGGCATCTACGACGCGACGGACTGCTCCAGTGACGGGAAAGAAGTGAACCACGCGGTCGTGGTCGTCGGGTTCGGTGAGACTGAGGCTGGAGAGAAGTACTGGGTGGTTCGCAACACGTGGGGCACCATGTGGGGCGAGAGCGGGTACATGCGCATGGCACGAGGATCAAAGACACCAAAGAACGGGCCCTGCAACCTCTACACATTCTCGACCTATCCGACCAAGCTCGCGAAGGGTTCGGCCCACGCGGATGGCGTGTGTCCCACTCCACCGAGCGACTTTGCACCACTCGGATGGACCAAACTCATGGGCTACGACGGCGGCGAGTGGGCGTTGCTGATGGGCATGTCTCTCAGCTGCGTCCTAGCGGGGATGCTCTTCTTCTTCGTGTCTGAACACGCTCTCCAACGCCGAGATGCCATAGGTAAAACCACATACGACGACAACTATGCCCGCTGGGTGCTCCCAACCAAAGACCAGATCGCTGCCATGCTCGCCCGACGTCGCCGCCCGCAAGATCAGAGTGTCTAACAAGTTCCCAACAGTGCCTTGACGAGAAATAGAGAAGAAGGCCTTGGGATGGAAATGGTGTTAGGTTAGGGTACACGCACTTGAAAAAGGTCTGAAATCGTGGTCGTGTCATCTACAATGCGACATCCGGGTTGTTGTAGGAAGGTGGCGGAGACGCTCGCTGAGATCGAACTTGAACGCGCGTCATACGTGTGCGCTGTTCAAAGTCAAAGCTGTCTGTAGATGCTTTGTGTTCTTCATCGTCGTCTTGGTCAAGCGACAACGAGAGCAAATTGTTTGAGAGATCACCACCACTGCCAGTGCGCTCGGTGTGGGAGCCGTTGGAAGGGACGTAGTCCTCTTGGATGAGGGGCATCATACCGGGTGATGCCGACGAAATCGATTGCAACGATGCCGACGGAGAGCCGTCGATCTGGATGTCGGCGAGCTTTGGAATCACTTGGCTCCATTCATCCTCAACCTGTGTGCCGATGAAAACCCAATTAATATGATTAGCCCCCCTTGATGTAGAGAATGAGTCCAAACAGTTCCCGGCGCACCTTCTTGCTGTAGGCGATCTGCATCTGCACATAGTCCAAAATGATTCGCTTGAAATCGGCTAGCTTCTCGCGCTTGAATCGTTCCACCTCGCGCATCACTCGCTCCGTCACAATGTCAAACTCGAGCTTGGCGTCGTCGACACGCTGCTGCGCCTTCAACACGTCGCTTTCAGCGATCTGAAACTTTTCATCCGAGGAGCTCTTGTGCTTGATCAGTTTCTGCACAATTGCATTCTTCGCATCCAGGTCCGCGACGGCGATACCGTACGAGCCACGCACTTCGTTTCGCTTTTGCAGTGCCGCCTTCACCGCACCCACCAGACGAATGTAGTCGAGGATCGGTTCTTCAAAATGGAGCGCCTCCTTCTCGGCGAACTCGGCGGCCATCAGTGAGAGCCGGTCCGCGCAGTGGGCAATCTCGCGAAGCGCCTCCTGAAGCGACGGATTCTCCTCCGTCTTGCCCAAATGCGAGTACGCGACGCCAAACTCGAAGAGCCCATCGGCAATCTCGCGTGCACGCTTGGTCAGTCCGTTCGCGTGCTTGTGGAGCCCTGTCATGATCGGCTCGAGGCCGTCAATATAGTTCATCATCTCGTCCACTTCGACATCGGCCGTGGTCTTCTCGAGGTTGAGACCGGCCGATGCGCCAAGCGTCGACGAGATCGTGTGGACCGTGTCGTCAATCCACTGGAACAGCGAGCCACGTGCGCCCTTGGCGCCGGTGTTGCGTGGGTCCGCTTTGAACGCCGCGAGCGCGTCGTCCGTGGCCTCTAAAAACGTCGTGAGATGTTCACTGTGCTGCAGTTCCGGATGCAACGAGCAGCGCTGGAGGAAAACTTGCAATGCCCGCCGTCGCGACTCGATAAACTCGGGAGAAAAGCGACCGACCAGCAGCTTCTCGGGCAGCGGCGGCACGACGACGCCCGGGTACATGGCCGAGAGATTGCTGTGCAGCCAGATGAAATCCGAGTACCGACGAATCACCGCGAGCGAGCTCTTGGTAAACTGCGGGCGGTTCGTCGAGGTCGCGATCTTGTACGAGATGTACGCGTTCATGCCCTCGCCCTGCTTGACCGGCTCGCTGACCGTGATGTGGATGTAGTACTCGTCGCCGTCGGAGGGCGCGGCCGCGGCGCCGCGTCCGCTGCGCCGCATCGCCGAGCCCGAGTGCGTGCGGCGCAACTCGCCGCTGTCCTGTCGCGGGGCATAGTGCTGATCGTCCAGCACACGCTGCGAGTAGTCGACGTTCACCCACTTGCCGTTCCGCGCCTCCATCTTCACGCGAGCTCGTCGGGGGAACGAGACGAGCAGGGCGGTGGGGAAGACACAGAGAGAGCTTTCTTCAAGGAGCTCGGTTGTGAGGGGAAGAGGAAGAAGAACACCCTTGAAAAGAAACGAGATCTCCAGAGATAATGTGGTACCACTTAAATCTACCATAGTGTGGTCCACAGGAGACAGTGGCGGACTCATTCGCAAAAGGGGGACCCCGTGTGCCCATCATCGTCCTTTCTCTCCTGGGTCGTCGCATTCCCTCGTGGCAGCACGAGAACACACACCCAGCTTAATACGCCCGAACGCCTTCTCTCTCTCTCTCCTCTCGACATCGATGGGCAACTCGGACAGCAAGAGCAAGTTCCGCGAGAGCGTGTACAAGCTCAACAACGAAGTGATCTCGTCCAAGAACCTCGAGTTCTGGGACAAGCTCTGGCGCATCCCGACGGTCGCCGAGGAGATTTTCACGCTCATCCAGCCGGACGACGTGCGCATGCTGCGCCGCCAGCAGCCCGCGAACCTCGCGACCATGCTGCGTCAGGCCGTGTCGCAACTCGTCCAGATCGTCGACACGCCCGTGCCCAAGTACTACCCGCAGGCGACCAACTGCGTGCGCGTGCTCACGCGGCTCGTGCCGTTCATTCTCGAGGACACGAGCGACGACTTTGTCGAGGAGCTGTTTTGGAGTGTGGACGAGCCGGCCGCGCGCAGTGCCAACGACGCGTCGCTCGCGGACCAGCTCAACGACGACGACGACGCGGAACCCGGCAGTAGTGGCGACGCGGCCACGACCAAGGAGCCGCTCGCCGTGCAGATGATCCACGCGATCATGGGGCTGCTGTTTCTGCCCGAGTACACGGTCTCGATCCACGCGTACAAAGGATACGGCGAAGAGCGCCGCAGTGCGCAGCGCAGCGGCGTGGCCTCGACCAATGCGCTCGTGTACCCGTCGCTGCTGTGGCACGCCGGTGTCGGGTACCCGGACGCCCACGTCGTGCACTCGGCCGTGTACGAGAAGAACCGCAAGGAAGTGCTCAAGCTTTTGCTCACGTGCTTTTCCGGGATCCTGTACCAGACCGCCGAGACCTGCACGCTGTGGCAGGACCGCTTTCTCGCGGTCGCGACGTCCGCCGAGTGTCCGTTCTCGTCCACGATGTTTTTCTCGCTGCTGAACATGGTGGTCTCGTACGATCCGGTCGGATGGGGCGTGCCGTACGCCGGGAGCATCACCTCGGACGACCGCGAGACGCTCGTCGATGTGTCGCTGCAGGTCCTGCTCGTGCTGCTTGACTTTGGCCAGACCACCGAGACGCAAGTCATGGCAAACACCAAGCCGCAGCCGGCCAACACACCGTCCGCGTTGCGTCCGCTCTCGACCAAGAGCGAGGCCGGTGAATTTGGCCACTGGGATTTCACACCGGGCGTGAACGTGTACCGCAAGCTGCTCGCGTCGCTGCAGCGTGAAGAAGACTTCCAGCTGATTTTTGGCGGTCTCTCGCGGCTACTGAACAACTACCACGAAGCGATGAACACGCTGCTGCCCAACTCGATCAAGCAAATCAAATCGCATCAGGAGCTGCTCGTGCTGCTGTGGAAGCTGCTCGACGAAAACAAAAAGTTCCTCAACTACGTGCTCAAGAAGGCGGACGTGAACCAGCTCGTCGTGCCGCTGCTCTTCCTCATGTACGAGGGCCGACAGGAGCCGTCCAAGGTGGGCATGCTCCATATCTGCACGTTCATCCTGCTCCTTCTCAGTGGCGAACGCGACTTTGGCGTGAGCCTCAACAAGCCCTTTGACAACCGCTTGCCGCTTGCGGATTTGCCGCAATTTACGGGCAACCACGCGGATCTGCTCATTGTGTGTCTCCACAAGATCATCGTGAGCGGCTACGAGAAGCTCAATTCGGTGTACAACTGCTTCCTCACGATCATTTGCAACATCTCGCCGTACTGCAAGAAGCTGCACATGGTCTCGGCCGTGCGACTGCTGCGGCTCTTCAAGCTCTTTTCGCAGCCGCGGTACCTGTTTGACAACGAAGCAAACCACCACTTGGTGTTTTTCCTGCTCGAGACGTTTGACAACATTATCCAGTACCAGTACGAGGGAAACCAGCAGGTCGTGTACGCGATGATCCAGAACAAGAACGTGTTCCAGCAGCTCAGCGAGCTGCAGCTCCCGCCCGTGCGGCCCGCGTCGTCCGCCACGGCAGCGCGGCGTGAAAACACAGCGAGCGAGAGCGAGTCGACCTCGGAAGCGCAGGAAGTCCCGCGCAACAGCGACGGCGAGTTTGTGCCCACGGAGGAGTGGCTCATGTCGTGGAAGAAGCGGCTCCCGCTCGCGACGAGTTTGCGGTTGCTGCAGTACCTTGTCCCACAGGTGAGTTGAACTCTTTCGGGTGGTGGTGATGGCCAGGTGTAGTAAAACTAAGGATGCGGGTGGATGCTGGCAGATTGAGGACGCATGCGAAAAGGCTGGTGGTAGTCTGGATGAGGACGCGGTCATCTACTTCCTGCGTACGACCACGATGGTCGGGCTGCTGCCCGTGCCGCACCCGATCGTCATCCGCAAGTACCAGATCAACCAGTTTACGCACCTCTGGTTCACGACGTTCACGTGGGGTGTCATTTTCCTGCGGAACCAAGTGCTCCCACTCTTTGACGGCAGTGCCATCACGCTCTTCACGATCAGTGTGCTGTGAGATTGTACAGACTAGTATTGCACGAGTGGCTCGAGTGGTAAGCCAACCGTCTTCTTTGGCCAAAGGTGCCCAAGATTCATGTGATAGATGCGGAGTATTGATATCATGATTGTTAAATCGCTTTTGTCTTCTGTCTCTCTCCACCCATTTGGAAGAGCTATTTGTCCGAGACAGAGTTTACATGGAGTTGGTTGTGAGCCAGTGGAGCAACATCTTCTCCATCTTCTCGGTACGCTGTGCCGCATTCCATTGTGCGATCTCAGCCTCGCGTGCGTTTTGTCGTAATTTCTCCTCTGGAAACAATTGGTTCGAGCCCGATGAAGGTGCAGACGATGCTGAAGAGCTGAGCGATGTTGGCGGCGTCGAACTATGAGGAGTCACAAGAGTATCCGCGACCCCATGACTACCTCGATGCTGATGTGGCGGCTTGTACTGTGTAACGATGCAGCGACTGAACACGTAAGAAAGCTTTTCAGGAGTGAGCTTGTTGCCCTGAACGTGCTTGAGCACTTCTTTCAAGAAAGCGACGACGTAGACGAGAACATTGTATCTCACTGGAGACAGCGTGTCCAGCACCAAACGACATGTTTGAGCTACATTGCCTGCGCCGTTTGCAAGAGCTTGCACGATGATGTCGTCAGGCACAACACTGCCTCGTAGACTTTGGAGCCATGCAACCAGCAGCTCTGCCATCGAGTATGACGAATGCGGTGGAAATGACGCACCCGTGTCCAGTGCTTCGCGAAGCACCATGACCTCTTGTTTGTTCCCAGGTTCAACGAATAGATTTTTTTCTTGCATCGAATTCTGGAAAATGTCGTTGATCATCCGCCACAGTTCTTTAGGCACTTTCTGTGCGACAGGTGGGTTCTCTGTTTCTGGCTGAGGTTGGTGGTGTGGGTGTCGCTCGACTTGGAACGACGAAGAGCTCGATGATGACGCCATTGAAGAGGATGATGAAGACGCGATCGGCAGTTTTGCCTGGCGAACTGGGCTGGGACATGCGACGAGTTGTTCAAGTGAGCTTCCGAAGCATGAGGTGTCGTAAGAAGCAGAGATCAATAAGAAGTAATCTCGTCCAGTTTCAATCCTCAGAATCATCGTGTCATCCAACGTGTCTTCACCACTGCTAAGAGCCTTAGCTGTGTCTTCATCAATTCGTGCTGTAATTCTGATTTCAATCTTCTCTTTCGGAGGAATCATCCCAAAGGCGGGCATCACTCGCAACCAGGGTTTGCAAAATGTGACATCTTCTAACTTTGGGATGAATCGGAAATGAGCGACAACAACCCCCGTGTTCTCGATCACTACACTTCTTCCTTGCTCCAGGCCGTATTTCAAGTGAGGAAAGTTGAGAACACCACTGCTCAGCTCATCATTCTCGCCGCTGAGAAGACGAACTTTGGGCATATTGTCGTTCTCCCATTTGTCGAGCTGCATCATAATATCCCGAGTAACTTGGTTTTTGTTCGCGAGTACTTGGTGCTTAATCTGCACATCAAAGAACGCGTGGACTGGTTTATGGTCCGAGATATCTAGCTCCATGACGGCGTTGTAGTGTAGAAGGGCGACATGCTCTGGGATCTTTGCCTTCCACAGAACACGATCACACCATGCGGGTGCTCGAATTTTCTTCTCCGGTCGCTTGTCGTACACAGAGGTTCCTGCCTGAAACTTGTAAGTGGGTGTAAAACGGATCGGCCCTTCTTCAAAGTCGTGGAACACATTTCCGCGCTTTCGCTCGGTCAACAATTGCTCCTTGGCTAGCATCGGTCCAATCTTCCCAGATTCAGCGTACTGGAAGCATTCTTCTGTTGAGAGGTCATCACTGATACGATAGTTGAGATCGCCGATCCAGAACACAAAGTCGTGGTTCAGAATTGGAGGCTCGCCGCTAAGATAGCCAATGTCACTCGCCAAGGCGTCTTCACCTGTGTCCTTGAAATCAATCTTGGACAAAATGTTCATGTAATCTGCATTGCGTCCGGCAACATTCTCGCGATGGGCAGCAAGATGCGCGCACACGAAGCATAACGTCGAGTCGTAGAACGTGAACCGAACGGCCGCGCCGCCCTTGTTGCCCATCATGCCCATGAGTCCTACGCCAGCAGTGGCGCCATACACTTCCTTGATGTGGTCCACGTGATCAATGCGCACGATCACAACGAGAAGAATACCGACAAGATTCTTCGAGAGCAAGAGCTTGTACTGGTTCTGAGAGATATGCTGGTTGAGTGCTGCGAGAATCGACTCTTCCCATTGCGAGCTTCGCTGGGACGACTGATTGCTCACCACGACATTCACGGCATTCAGGTCCACAATCTCCTGAAACCCCAACGCGATGACATCGGGTAGCACTTGGCCCTGGCCTTGCTGCTGGCACTGGAGCCACTGCGCCATCTTGGCCGTCTCGGCGGGGCTCAGCGGTTTCTTCGCGTTCACATTCCACGTGCCCGTGACAATATTGGTCTTCTGGTACACGGTGTACTCGTCCTGCCTGAGATGCAGCTGCTGCTGGATCCAGTCGTCGCGGATGAACGACATCACCACGGGGTTGTAGTACTTGCCGTTGGCGGTCACGACACTGCCGCCGCTGGAAATCGTGGTCGACGAGGACGTCGTGGACGCATCGCTCACCGTGCGGCGCTTTTCGGGGAGGTCCATCACGGCGGACGAGGCAGCCGAGGACCGCGCGTCCAGTTTCTGGACCTCGGCGGCCACTGCGGGGAACCCGAACGCGTCCATTTCGAAAGGCGACGACACGTCGGGCGATGGAGGATGAGGAGGCGTCGGCAGTCGGTGGAGGGGAGGCAAAGAGGGAGCGAGGGGAGGGCGGCGGCTCTTACGTCCAGGGGTGTCGTTTCAGTTGGTTGCATGAAGTGAAGAGGGAAGCGAGCACGGTGGAGGGAAGGGGGGGGGAAAGGTGCAACCAGAGTGATGGTCCCTTCAACTGGTAGCCGACTAGACTGGCAAATACCGGTGCATGGACCGGTTTTATGCGGACCGAAAAACGGGCTGGCCAGCCAAAACAGTGTTTTACAAGTATTTTGCGAACCTGAAAACGTAATCAGCGTCATCACCGTGCTGATTTGCGGAAGGTTCAACCCCGGCGAACAGGATTCCGACGTGAGAGCGAGTCGGGGGAGCTGGATCGCAAGATCCGTCACTAGCGAACAAGCCATGAGCAAGTTGAACCGTCTGAGCCGCACGGTGGCAAAAGTGAAGGGCGCGGGGCTGCCAGCGCCGCTGCAGCAAACGGCGCTGTCGTTCTTGTTCAATTCGCAGGTCAAGATGGCGATGACCATGGGCGTGAAGATCCACGACTGGACCAACGACCGCGCGCACGTCGAGCTCAAGAACCGCTGGCGCGTGCAGAACCACATTGGCGGCGTCCACGCGTGCGGCATGGCGCTGCTGGCCGAGTCCGCGAGCGGCATGGTGTTTGGCATGAACGTGCCCGACTCGCACATCCCGTTGATCAAGAGCATGACGATCAAGTACAAGCGCGTCGCCAAGGGCGATCTCAAGGCCGTCGCTACGCTCACGCCCGAGCAGGTGCGTTGTTTGTATGGTGGACTTTGCGTAGAGGAAGCGATGAGGTTGACTGTGTGGGATTGTGCATGGTACTGTAGATCAAGGAGATCACGAGTAGTGATCGCGGCGAAGTGCTGGTCGATGTGGAGGTCACGGACTCGTCTGGTGAGAAGCCGATTGAGTGCGAGATGCTCTGGGCCTGGGTCGCGAAGAGAAAGAAGGATTGAAAAGTCTTATTGCCGTGACTTTCGAGATTTGCATCACCGTCACTGTTTCGTGTGGTTTCTAACAACGACTGCGGGTAGCGTTCTTTCCATGCTTAAATATAGGTTACATCGTAGACTTGGCATCGGGTTGTTCATGTTTGGTCCTTCTAGCGGCATTCCATCCAACACGCATCTTGAGCATTTGCAGCGCCGACGCTCGTACCACGACAGCATGCCGATCGATCGAGACCGTCCCGCGGGCATCTCAAGCTACCGTGAAGCAAAGCCCGTCAAGAAAACGCCGTCGGGCTTGAACGTGGCGCGCTTCATCGCTCGCGAGGAAGAGCTTCACCAGTCACGTGCGTACACAAAAGCAAACGCGGCCACCGCCGACCGCGCTCGCTGGGAGGAGAAGCAAAACCTTCGAGCCGGCAGCGGAGCTCGGATCCAGCAGCACAAACAGTGCGTCCTACCCTATTTCATCGGATACTCTGAACGATACTAAGGGCTTCTTGTGTGGTAATCATGACCAGGTTGGTGGAGGAGATGGATCTGATGAACAAGGAAGTGCAGATCATCCGAGCCGAGCGCCTCAAGAACTACTACGACGCGTGCTACGCTCAATGGGAAGACGAGCTGCGAGCAAAGGGGCTTGCACTTGTACGTAGCCGCGACTAAACAGAGTTCACGACGAGCCAAGTCAATACTACGTACTCCCCATACCATCCCGAATCTTGCGATCGGTAGAGCCGACTATTACACTCCAATTCAATGCCCTTTTGACTTCAACACCTCACATGGCTACATTGTTGTGTGGTCCACATTCGAAAACGATTGTGGCTCTTCACGACGGCAGGTCGGGGGTTGTCCACGATGAAGGACGTGCTCGCGCTCAAGAAGCCGTCGACGGCGTTGCAGCTGAGTCTCCAGCTCACGCGCGTGGCGCTCGGTGCCGTCTTTGTTCGTCGATAGGTGTTGGTGTGGTTCGGTCGCTGGAGATTTTGCTCACTCGCGATGACACTGATCCACAGGAGAACTTGACCGAGGACGCCTTCCGCGAACTCTTGCTGGGCAACCCGCACGAGATCCTCTCGCTGGTCAAAACCATCAAAGTGGATGCTGTGTCTGACTGGGCGTACGATCGCATCTGCCACATCGCCGAAGATGCCGAGTACGACCCGGGGCTCGCAGCCCGGGAAAGTGAAGCCGGGTTCTTCCTCGACCTCGACACGCTGCTGACGCGGCTGCGGCGGGAGCTAGAAGCTGGTCTGTGCCGTGGATACGATTACAGCCGTGACAAACTCACCCTCTGACATTGTGAGCATGTAGCCCACAAGGAAGGGCGGCGTCTTGAACCAGCCACTGCTTTTTGTGTGGGCGTCGACGGCAGCCGTACGTACGACCACTTCCGTCTCTCACCTCCACGCCTACCAAGCCATGTTGTGTAGGCCAGTCGTACGTAGCCTTTGAAGTGACAACGCGACTGCGTCGACAAGGGATTGTCACGGTCGCGCACGTCGACGAAGAACAAGGAGCCCATAGCCTCCAGCTCCCGGCCATCTCAAAAGACTTCATCGTCGACGGTTCGTGATGATTGAGCTACCTTTCTCAAATCGTTGCGCGACTGACCACAGCCTTGATGACTGTAGAGTACAAGAACCACGCGAACCGCTTGCGTCTGCCTCACAACCGCATTGTGGTCGACAGCGTCACGCACGATGCACCGTTGTCGTCCGTGGCGTCCGAACTTCTCAACACGTGCACCAAGTACGGCGCCGACTTTCTCGTGCTTGGCACGGTTGGCAAAGGCGGACCAGCGATTGACCAGGTCGGCCACGTCCCACGTGAGGTGTTGCGTTTTGCCCCGTTGCCTGTCATACTGGTACCACCAGCACCGATTCATGCAGTTGCGATGCGTTCGTACGTATTCGTCGTAGCCGTTGATGCGTCTCCATCGGCCTCGCGATGTCTTCACGCAGTACTCAAGTTGATGCGTCCTAGTGACACGATCCGCATCGTGCACTTCTTCAAGAAGCCTCTGGGCGGAGCCTACGATGAGCAGCCATTTGGTCACTGTCGCGCGTTTCTCTCGACCGCGGGGCTGAACGGAGAAGTCGAGGTTTTGGCTCTCGAACCAGGAACCACCATTGCTGAGAGTCTCCATGACTATGTAACCAAGCACAATGCGTCATATCTCATTCTTGGACTCAATGGCGTCGGACTGTGTAACGCTAACGAGGACGAGAACGAGCAAGAGCCTGACCTCGAGAACCCCGTCGGTAGACTCACTGCTGCCATGCTCTTCTCACCACGATGCACATTGTGCATTTGCCCCTGAACAGGCTACTGTTGTAATAAAACGTCCCGTTGGATTGTCACGAGTTCTTCTTGGAGCAATCGGATGAAAAGCGAAAGCTTGGAGGCTACTTGAATAGGAAGTGCGTCGGTCCACGTTGCTTGTCGTTGCATGAGAAGATCCTCGAGGGTGCGGATACCATGCTGTTCGTACAAACTGCTCATGGGCTCGAAAGCTTTTGTGAGCGCGATTTTCCACAGTGTCTCGGGTGCGTAAAGCTCACGATGGGCGTGGCCACGAGGCGCGAGAGCGTGGAAAAATGCGTTGATCACGAGAATATCGCACCGCTCGCTTACTCGGACCCACTTGGCGGTGGCCTCGTCGGCGAAACCTTCTTCTAACGGCTGAGCAACAGCTGCATGGCTCGGCTGAGCGATCGTCGATTTCTCGACGTGGCGATGCCCACAGGTCGAGCACACTCTCGACTCTCGGTGTCTTTCGAGAGCGAGACATTGCTCACATAGGTCGGCCCAGACGCAGTGGAACTTCGTGAAGGGAAAGTCTGTTATCGACCAGACTGCGTTCTCTTGCATGCCTTCGCTACTTTCGTCTTGGATCCTCTTCTGTAGTAATTTCACGGCTCGCTGACGATCATGGGACGAAAAGGTCGTCGCTGAACTGTACGCCACAACGTTGTGGGCAAAAAGAAGCACGAGATACTCGCGCATGCACTGAACGGCTTCGTAATGCAGCCAAATTTGCTCCACCTGATGAGTGATGCGATCGTAGAGGTCGAAAAACCGAGACAGCGGCGCAAGAAATCGTAATGTTCGAATTGTGAAGGGTGGTCGGAGATCCAAGAACCAAACTGCCATGGCGTGTTCTTGTTGCTGGGCGAGTAGCCATGTCCATATCGCATCTAGTGGAAGCAAATCTAGGGGTAAAGAGTACCGTCGAGCGAGGAAGCAGATGTGGGGAATGGGCACTTTCCACGCGTGGATTGTCTGCGTGATCTGCTGGTAGAAACGCACGAACTGGTCACACGGCGACGCAGAGCCAGCCACCGAGGAATCGACGGTGATCCGAACCACGGGGTGCAGCAGAGGGACAATTTGATCTTGAAGCGAGCGTCGTAGCGCCATTGCGCGCCGAAATGTTCTTTGCAAGCGAAGCACTTTCGAGCTGATCCACTTCGAATGCCCACTAGCAAGTCTCTGTGAAATGAGCGATTTCCGATACTTTTCCTTCGCGATCACACTGCACCAGGCGCTCCACGATCTTGAAAGCAACTGCTTCAGACGACGAAGATAGAAGAGCTGAGCACGAAGCTTTGTGCGTCGCCACGCTACGCGTGCCTGAGCTTCCACGCGAGTGAGTCTCTGCCTGTAAACACGTTCGATTGTTGCGACCGCTCGCTTTTGTCGATAGTGGCGACGAAGTCGTTTGGCCGTGATGATATGATAGAACCCGCCAATGGTCATCGCGCTTTGATGCCACGCCTCCTGCTGGCGTTTCAGAAATCCAGCGTTCATGCGATCGTAGCAACGCTCACACGAGAGCCGACGGCGAATGTCGGCAAGGCGCCGTCGTTTCCGCTGGAGCTCCTGATGCATTTCCACTTTGTAGCGACGAAATCTGCAAAAATCGGTTAGCGTCACTGTGCATGTCCGTACATATGAATTTACTCACACTAGTTGAATGGAGGATGCCGCGTGGTGAACAACAACGTCCGCGTTCTCGAGCTCACATATCTCGCGTGTGCGGATCGCAATGGCCTCTGTAAGGCGAGCCACCTCACCCATTTGGTGTAGCATGAGTTGATGCGCTTCCATTCGCACAACGGTTCCGTCGAGTAGTTTGGCATCAACAAACAACGATGATGCCTTCCCGCTAGCGGAGCTCGCCGCCTCGGCCTTTGCAATCTTTTCTTCGGTCGCACTCTTATCGAGCAGTGCCAGCTCAAGATCGTGCTGTGCTTGAACGAGTCCCGTGCGGCTCGCCTTCACCCGCTCCATGTATCGCATACGCGAGGCGTGCAACTGCTCGAGCCGTGCTTGACGCTGAGAGAGAATGACTGCCATGAGCACCGATAGCCGAGGTTTATTCTTCCTGTAGTACAAAGACCACAACACGGATCAATTTGAGAACCATACCATCCGCAGTGAGCGCTCACGTTCACACTTTTTCTTTCGTACGAAGTGCCCACGAAACACCCGCTGAATCGTCAAAGCCGCCATTTCAAACCGTGTGTTTCCTGGAGAAAAAGCGTGAGCAATGAGTTCACCAAGTCTCCAAACGTCGTAGATCACGCAGATTTACCGCGCGCTGCCCGCCATTTACGCTCTAGCTTGAGCTTGTGCACGATACAGCGTTGCCATCGGTATCTACGATACCATGACCAAAGTCAGGAGATGTGTTCACGTCGATTGGTTTGCACTTGAAGCCACACCCACTTTCGCCACTGCCGTTGGATGACACAGACACGCCGTTCACGAAAGTCTCTATCACATCGAGAATGACCATGACCATGTCACTGACAAGTCATTAAGTGGCATGTGAACACTCGCCGGTCCGTCGTACCTCAGATAGTGTGCGCGTGGCGACAGCGGCGGCTTCCCCGTCGCACGTTCTCGCCTGCCACGAAGCCGTTCGTCCCGCGCGGCCAACGCGACCTGTGCGTCTTTCAGCAGCTGCAGTCGCAGCGACGACGCCATCACGAGGCCGCGCATACTCGCGACGAGCCGTCGACATCGCTGCAGATCCGGGAGCATTCGCTCTCCTCTCAAAAATACCCCCCGCATTCCACTTTAGACATGGCTACATGTCACAATACGAAAGCTACCGCGAAATAGTGTCATTATTACCTTGATCGACTGACACCGTAGTGACCGTGGGTGGTTCGTAGGTCGCGAAGGAGA
>JAADVY010000476.1:0-16000 GCA_023336035.1 Pythium plurisporium
CCCCCCCCCCCCCCCGCCCTCCGCCTTCTTCTCGTTGCTCGCCAGTCGGCGCCCTCCCCCTCCGTGAGCAAACGGCATCGCGTGAGCGGCCGGCACCATGGCGACACGCGTCCGACACGCCGTGCCGGAGGACCACCCAGTGTTCTCCACGACGTTCGCGACGTGCCCGCGGCCGCCGCCGTCGCGTCACCACGCGTCACGCACCACTGAATTGGACGTGAACTGCTTCCGCGTGGTGCATCGACGCGGCGGTCCACGTGAGTATTTCAAGTACGACGTGGCGGTCGAACACGCGATCCATCCATCGGACGAAGATGCGCCTGCACCTGCGCCCGCCGCCGAGCCGCGTCAGGTGCCCAAGCGACTCATGCGGGCAATCGTCAATGAGCTACAGCTGAAACACCAGGATGTGTTTGGCTATGTGCGTGCGGTCCACGACGGCATGGCGGGGCTCTACGCGCCGCAGCGACTGGGCGAGTGGGACACGCGAACGTTTCCGAATGTCACGCTGACCACGAATCACGGGAATCGACGTGGAGGAACTTTCCACGTGACGCTGAAACTGGTCGAAGCGATCGATGTAACGCTACTGACCAGTGCGCGGGGATCAATCGCCCATGTACAGCAGGCGATACAGGCCATGGACGTCGTGCTGCGTCATCTCGGTTCGCAACGGTCAGTACCTCGTACTTGATCTTTCTGAGCTGGAATCTAACTCTCGTTCTGTGTGTACTGTAGATGCACGGCAATTGGTTCCAATCTTTTCAACGTCAAGAAGCCCACCTCGTTGGATCGCACGAAGGAGCTCAATAACGGCGTTCACCAGAGCCTACGTCGGGGCAGTCCCCATTTGTTTCTCAACCTGGACACGGTCGCCTCCGTTTTCTACGCGCCCGGTTCACTGCTTGATCTCCTGCTTGAAGTTGCGCGCGTTCCCGATGTCGAAGACCTCGCGCGTTGCCGAGATCGATGGGCACGGGCTATTCGACGGCTTGATGTGAGCGTGATCCACCGACCCACTGCGCCAGCCCAAACGATACGAGAGGTCGGGCAGCTCGGAGCGGACCGCACGATAATACCTTCACGCAACGAAGCCGATGCAGCTCGATCTGTCGAGACCTATTTTTTCGAGCGGTACCAGATTCGCCTGCGTTACCCATGGTTGCCAGTCGTGAACGTGGGCCCCCCGGCCCGTCCCTCGTGGCTACCAATCGAGCTGTGCGAGGTCGCCCCGGGTCAACGATGCAAGGATCTGCAACAGATCGACACCGCCACGATTATCAAGCACAGTTGTGTCAAGCCAATGCAGCGCAAGCGTGAAATTGAGAGCGGACGGCATGACGCGGCCTTCGAGAACGACCCGTACAGGGAAGCGTTCGGCCTCGAGATCAGCCAACGAATGGAACGCGTGACGGCAAGCGTGGTCAGCACACCAGAGCTTCATGTGAAAGATCACGTTGTTCGTCCAGCTCATGGCGGGTGGAGCCTCTCGCACCAGCAGTATTACCGTGCGCGTCGGCTTTGTGCATGGTTCGTCGTGAATCTCTCGTCAGCCCACACACGAGCAATTCAGCAGTTCATTGAACGCCTTGTCAAGGAGATGCAGCGCTGCGGGATGGACGTACGTGAACGACAGCCTCTGATTGTAGATCGTGGTGGTTGTACAGATATTGAAGCTATCATGCGAGACGGATACGACCGCACAATTCGCCGTACTGGTGCGCGCTATCTCGATCTTATGCTCGTGGTCAAGGAGCGACAAGGATCCGATTACCATGAGATCAAGCGTGTATCAGATGTTGTGCTTGGTGTACCGAGTCAATGTGTGCTAGCCAAGCATGTTGCACGCGCGAATGGCCAGTACCTGGGTAACGTCACCCTCAAGATCAATATGAAACTGCGCGGCATCAACTTTGCCTTGTACCGACCTCCGCGGATTCTGAGCCGCGGAACGACGATCGTCTTTGGAGCCGACGTTGACTACCCACGTTCGCGCAATCAACCAGCAATCGCTGCAGTCGTTGCATCAATGGATGCCTCAGCCGCGTCATTTGTCGGTCGAGTGACTCCACAGAGCTCGACCGGTCTCTCCACTGCGCTGCCAACGATTTTGTGGGAGCTATTCACGAAGTACGAAGAGCGAGCCGGCGCGAGACCCGAGCGTGTCATCTACTTTCGTGATGGGACCAGTGAAGGCCGGATGGACGACATCTTCCAATCCGAGATGAAAGCTATCCACCATGGTTGGATGCAGCTCGCTGGAGCTGAAGTACCAACACCGCCTGTGACTTTCGTCGTCGTGACACGCCGCCACCACATGCGAGCTTTCCCTTGTTCCCGCCAGGAGGCAGATCGAAGCGGAAACCCGCCAGCGGGTACTGTAATCGATCAGGGAGTCGTCGATCCGCATCGCTTCGACTTTTATCTCTACGGCCACAATGGATTGCTGGGAACCAGCCGACCAGCTCACTACACGGTATTGGCGGATGACAACGAGCTTGATGAGGAGGAGATGAAGCAGCTCTGCTTCGACCTCTGTCATATGTTCGGCCGCTCCACGCGCTCGGTCTCGGTTGTCGCTCCAGTTTACTACGCCAAGATCCTTGCGGCTAGAGCGCGGAGCCTTCTCGAATTCCGTTCACCTAACGGTACTTCAGTGGATGCTGTATCGACCGACAGCGACAACAGCTCGCGTGCCAGTACTCACGGTGCTTTTCCAGGTGAGCCGGTAATCGAAGTCCACCGCGACGTGCGTAACGCGCTTTTTTTCGTCTAAGGAAGTCCCATCCCTTCGGTCATCCCCACATTTGTGTCGTCAAGTTCTACGATATCCAAGCCGCACTGTAACACTGGGAGAGAGTGAGAGAGGCCAGATCGTTTCTTGACACAGTTTGCTTTCGACAATCAAAAACTTGCATGTTGAGCACAGAGGTCTATGGCTGTTCAGCGTCGCTGTCGTGGAGCTCCAAGTGGATGTCGGCCTCCGCGACGTACGAAATTGCCTCGATGGCTCTGTAGTCACAAACAAATAACATCAATCAGTCAGTATTCACCCACTTAGGTTTGTGCAAGTCAGCACTTACTTGCGCGCTCGTTTAGCAACCTCGTGCGCCTCGCCGACCTTCAGATCTGGCTGCACGAATATCGCTACGTCCACAACCGTGCCGCTTCCGTTCTTGTAGGGCACCCAATGAGTGTTGATATGAGTGGTGCCCGTGATCTCCGGGATGGTCGCGAGCGCTTTGCTCACGTCACTCTTGATCTCCCGGTACGGACGCATCTCTTGCTCTATCAGCTGCTTGGTACTCTCGCGCGAGCGGTCCTCGAGATCTTGACGAGAAAAAAACGAGGGTTAGTTCGGTGGCATGGAGAGCCTTCGAAGTAATCGAGGGACGCACCGAAATCAACATCGATGTGGACAAGAACCTCGGACACGTCGCGCATTTCCTGGAGAATGTGAGAACGAACACGTGCCGCGACCTAGTGACGATAGCCTCAACAGCTTAGCATCGCCATGCATCAAAACATCGTGAGGGCAGGGTGGACTTACCTGCTGCGCCATTGAAATACTCGTTCTCGCATGAACCTATGGACCCGTCATCGTGACGTCAGAATGTGCACGAGAGCACGAAATGAGCATTTTGTACTCACGTGAACACGGAGATCAACCAGCGTGTATGGACCCATTCGACGAGCGCGGATGTTGGAGACGTGACGCACGTCATCAACGTTTCGAGACTGAAGCAGGACAACACGATTTGAGCATGCTATGTTCGACTCCGTCGGTACTGACAAGACTCACCACTTCGTTCAGCAGCTCAAGCACCTCAGCCTCCACACTCTTGTCGGTCAACTCTCGGACACTGTGACCAATCAATCGATCGAGACGAATTAGACAGGCCGCCGACGTAGTGGGGAACACAAACACGCACCTGTCCATGCAGATCTCGATGCCCGTCTTCACAATCATCGCGGACACGGCGATACCAGCAGCTACACAGTACCAATCCCGTCACCTCAGACAGAGCATTTGCGACATTTGGAGATGAGGCATCCTGACGTACCAGGATCCAGTAGTGGCATTCCAGCAATCGATCCGAGAATACCACCGAGCGCGACCACGGAGGAGATCGCATCCGTGCGGTGATGCCACGCATTCGCAATCAGCACTTTGCTCTTGATCTTCTCACCAATGCGCACAGTCGCGTGATAGAGCGCTTCCTTTGCGGCGATTGACAAACCGGCTGCGCTCGCAGCTAGTGCGAGTTGCGTGCTCCGATCAAGATCGGGCAGAAACGGCAGCGTCATCGTCGGCGTCGCGTCGATCGTGTTCGCTGAGCTGATCCAGATCTCCTGGAGACTTTGGATACCGTCGACACCAATGCCGAGACCGCACATCACGAGAATCGCGCCGACCGATAGCGATCCCACGGCTTCGTACTTGCCGTATCCGTACGGATGCTTCGGGTCCGGCGGTAGCCGCGCAATCCGGACCGTCCAGAGCGTCACAAAGTCGGACAAGAGATCGGACAGCGAGTGCGCGGCATCGGCCACCAATGCGCTGGAGTGGCTCACCACTCCAAGCGCTCCCTGCACACAACGCACTCAGTTGCAAGTCTGGGCCACTGCAAGCCTCCGTCACAACACCGGATCGTACCTTGGACAGTGTCATACCAAGGTTCACATACATACCAATGCGTGTGATGCGGATCGCCTCTCGACCTGTGGATCACCAACCGGCAGGAGTTCACAACCGCCTGCGCAACCTGCCAGATTCGTCCCATTGATGCGGGACTCACCTTGATTGAGCTTTTCGTCTTGCTGCTGTTGTGACTTCGTCGTTGGATCCGGCGATGGATCCGTGGACTGACTAAAGTGGACCACACCACTGCCGCCACGCCATCGAAGCGCGGGAGCGCGCGGCCGCATCGACGCTGCGACTACCGAGCGTGGCCGCAGCAACGCGGCCGCCTGCGGAAGCGCGCGGCAGCCGAACATGGCGATTCCTGGTTTGACACCTACTAATACCGTCTGTCTGTCTGCTTGGTTTGTTGATGGGCGCAAGGCACGCGTGTTTGACCATCACTCTAATAAAAATGGCTGCCGATTTGAATTGCAGGCTGGTCAAAATGAATTGAAATGACCACAACTCAAATTTGAATTGACGACCACGTCGCGCGTTTGAACGTTTGGATTTTTTTGTCGGTTGGTCGAGGCCCGACACGTCTCTGCACTTTGCAAAAACATAGCACGCAGAGACAGGCCGTAGCAGCGGATGAGTGAAGAGATTGAGTGGCTTGAGTGGATCATACGTTGCGCGCACGCGTCGCAGAATTGCTCGTTTGCAATGGCGGAGAATCCATCCAACAGAACCCACACATCGACGTCCTTCTCCCAGTCTCATAGCGACTGTACTGCTCGTGTCGATCGCAAGGCTGTTTGTCCACATGGTATCCAAGTGCCGGTCGAGGCGGGTGGAGCAAATATTCTCCCCAACCCAGACCAGATGCAGGCCTACACGGCCACAGACAGTTCCTTCTATCGCATGGAGGGCCGTCGCCGCTTGCTGAACTGGGAGAAGAATATCAGTACAGTAGGTACACTTGCGACTGGTCGCACACAGTACCATATCTGTCGACCGATACAGTTACTATCGTGGTGGCCATTCGCGGCTGTGCGAGTCGTCTTCCGTCAGGTGCGAATATGTACTGTACGTACATTCCTGGTGCGTGTAATGCACCGGAGGCGCCAGCATCTAGACTGTATAAATATGGAACCGCCCACCTACAGGAGAGAGGTTTGAAGGAATCAGGTGCCCGCGAGATCTTGTGCCGCTGAGTTCTAGGGACTTGCTATTCATAGCGAGAGGACGTGCCAACAAACTCCATACAGGCTCGAGCCTAAAGGAATCCTCCACGAGCGGCCATTCCGTACTGTACAGTACCGTAGAGCAGATTTTTTCGCGGGTCTTTCCTCTTCCGCCCGTCGTCTGGGCCGACCGAGCTCAGCAGCTCAACGGCCAACACGCGTCGCTCGATCGACCGTTTTTCGTCAAGCCACACCTCTATCAATTGATGATGTGGGACGGCACAGAGGGGTTTTATGTGATTTGGACAGGCTTGGTTAAGGTTTTTGGGTGGCAGGACCTTTTGGTCTGCGAGCTCGTCCCGTCTGCTTCTGGCTTGCATCTGCTCGGCTGGCGTCGGCAGTCACTGTGCATCGCCGGGCCTCTCGAAAGGGAAAGCACGCTGTACGAGCGTCACGCGTCACGGGTGACAGTTTCGCAAAAGATGGAGTCTCAGTCTGAGGTTTTAGTGAGGTTTTTTCATCGCTCCTCCCCCCTTCTCCAGCCTCTGCTCTCTTCCTCCGCTCCCCCGCCTCCGCCATTCGCACATTCCCCCCGCGCCCACAGTTTCCTCCCTCTGGCCCACCACCAAGGGAGGTTCTCGCCCCTCCAAAACGCGCCGTTTGTCCGCTTCGTCCTCTGACGAGTTCCCCGTTCTCCGCTCCTCTCCCTTGTTCTTCTCCCCCACTCCTTCACTCGGTGTGATCTCCCCTCGACCGGCGTGAACGCGTGAACGATAGAAGCCACCCACCAGTAGCCACCTCTCCCCTCACAAGTCTAGTTTGTCCACCATGGCGACGCCCAAGATGGAGGAGACCAACAGCGTACGTGCGATTTGACTTGCGTTTTGTATTGACAACAGCAACCAACCTAATGGATCCCTCTTCTAGTTGACACGCCAGTTGTCGGCCGCAAACGAGGAAGCGTGGCTCACCATGGGCCGCATCGCCGAGATGATGGGCGACGACGAGAACACAATGGTCGCGTACGAGAAGGTGCTGTCGCACAACCGCCTGAACGCCACGGCATTGTTCGCGATCGGCTGCTGCTACGAGAAGGTGGAGGACTACACCAAGGCAGCCGACTGCTTCCGTGGCCTTGTGAGCCTCAACGAGCAGAACTCGGAGGCCTGGGGCCACTTGGGCTACTGCTGCCTCATGATGAACGACCTCACGAGCGCCCACACGGCGTACCAGTACGCCATGTACAACAACCCGATGTCCCAAAAGGACCCGAGCATGTGGTACGGCATTGGCCAGCTCTACGAGCGGCTCGGCTCGCTTGAGCACGCGCAGGAGTCGTTTGAGGCTGTGCTGCGTTTCGAGCCCAACTTTAACATGGCGCTCGAGGTCAAGTTCCGCTTGGGCATCATCGCCAAGCAGCGCGGCGATTACGAAGGCGCGCTCGAGCGTCTCAAGTCGGTGCTTCACGATGTGCAGACCAACATGCAGACCAACGAGATGGCCAGCGACATTTGGACCCAGATCGGCCACGTCTACGAGGTCAAGGACGAGATCCAGCTGGCCAAGAGCTCGTACATGAAGGTCGCCGAGCTCAACCCGAACAACGCCAAGCCCCTGCAGCAGCTCGGCTGGCTCTGCCTCAAGCACGGTGAGCACGCGAACGCGATTGACTACCTGAAGAAGGCTGTGAACATCGACCCGAACGACGGCAAGGGATGGTACCTGCTTGGTCGTTGCTACATGGCCGTCCATGAGTTTGAGGAAGCCTACGACGCGTACAAGCACGCCGTGACCACGGACTCGCAGAACCCGAACGTGTGGTGCTCGCTCGGTGTGCTTTTCTACCAGCTCAACCAGCACCTCGATGCTCTGGACGCGTACTCGCGTGCGATCAACATCAACCCCAACATTTGCGAGGTTTGGTACAACGTCGGCACGCTGTACGATACGTGCAACCAGACGAGCGACGCGCGTGACGCGTACCAGAAGGCTGCGGAACTCGGTGCCGACGCTCAGTTCATTCGTGAGAGACTCGAGTTGCTGCGTGCCCGTGAGACTGGCCAGCCGACTATGGGCATGCCGGGCGCCAACTCGGCACCTGGCCCGTCCGAGCCACCGACGACGTCGCCGATGCCAACATTCTCAGCCCGCCCGACGGCAGAGACTAACTATGCCTCACAGCCAGGTGCGCCTGGCCAGGGCGGTGCTCCTGGCCAAGGTGCTGGTGGGGCTCCAGTTCTCGGTGCTCCAGGATCTGCCCCTGGGGGGCCGATGCAGTTCATGCGTGGCAACGCGCCTGGTGAAGGTCCCATGGGCATGGGTAACGGACCGCAAGGTGGTGGCCCGGGTAAGCGCCCAGAGGTGGGTCTTGCCGGTATCCCCACCAGCAGCGCGATGAACCCTGGTCGTAGCATGGGTGGCAACCCAGGGGGTATGGATATGCGTGGCATGAGCCGTGGCGTGGGTATGAATGGCAACGGCATGATGCCACGTGGCCCGATGGGACCGGGTATGGGACCAGGCATGCAGCAGTCGCACCCGCAGGCGGCTCAGCCAGTGCCTGTTCACCACGCGCAAGCCCAAGCTCAAGCTCACGCGCAAGCCCAGGCGGCTCAGGCTCACCATGCCCAGATGGCTCAGGCCCACCATCATGCGCAAATGCAAGCTGCCCAGCACCACGCTCAGGGCCAGCTTCCGCCCGGTCACATGCAGCAGGGTGATCGACGTGGCATCCCAGGTCGACCGATCAAGGAAGAAGGCCCTGGTGGTCTGCGATATCCGATGGACGGTGACCGCAAGATGGGCCCACCTCCCCCGCAGCGACTTGCCGGTTTGAACCCGAAGAACCTCGGTCCACCCCCGCAGGGTCTTGGTGGCCAGCCCCGACGTGATTCGTTCCCGATGCCGATGGGCGACC
Source organism: Pythium plurisporium (assembly GCA_023336035.1). Classification (NCBI taxonomy): domain Eukaryota; phylum Oomycota; class Peronosporomycetes; order Pythiales; family Pythiaceae; genus Pythium; species Pythium plurisporium. The sequence goes on from JAADVY010000476.1 coordinate 8,726, forward strand.
AGAAGCATCGTGGCCACTCGTCGTTGCCGCCTCCGCCCGGCCGTCGATAAGCGAAATTACGTGCTATGTGAGTGTCTCTCCCTCGTTCGTCTGTATCGTTGTTTGGCAAATACTACAGTAAAGAAACGCGTGCGGCAGTGAAGGAAGTGACGTGAATGACGACAGCAAAGGCAAACAACGCAGCAAATTGAATCCTCACCGTCAGAACAACGTGGAGTGAGAGATACCACGGTAAACGACGATGCGAGCGAAACACGGCAGGCTAGTGTAGGTATAATTATTGCAAAACAGAGTCCAGATGCAACAACCACGTTCTTCCCTATGTAAGCATCGTCGGCTCGGCATTACAGGGTCTAGAGGATCGAATGCATTGGCGTCTGAGGCTTACTTCCGCTTCCCGTGCCCTCGCTGCTGACTGCCACCGGGAGCGGCACCCTTGCCCTTGGTCGGGCGCTGCCGCACCACCTTACCCTTGGGCTTTGCGTTCGAGGCCATTTGGTTCTGCTTGAATCGGAAGCGTGCTGCCTTGTCCGAGGGCGCCATTTCGTTGTGCTTCTGCTGCGGCTTGGCGGCTAAGTGGGCCTTCTTCTGCTTCTCCTTCTTCTTGTCCTTTTTGTCAAACATAAAAGTGTCGGGCTCCTCACCGACTTCCTGGCGGTAGTACTCGGCATCATCCAGGTCCGAGTCATCGCCAGGGTTTGTTGGCTTGTACCCATCGTCATAGGCATCGTCACCGTCCTCCTTGGCCTTCTTGCGCTCGAGCTTGCGCTGCTTCTTGGCATCACGGGCCTCGTTCTTCTTGTCCACATTGGCCTCCTGCTCTTCACGGCGCTTGCGCTTGAGTGCCTGAGCCATTTCACGCTTGGCCTTGTCCTTGGCGGCCTCTTCAGGCGACTTGGAGACTACACGGCAACGGTACGATCATTAGAACCAAATGAAACACTAGATGATCGACACTGGCAGATCAACGTACTGTAGGCGTGGTAGAGCACATCGCCCTCGCAGATCTCACGCTCGACCTTGGTGAGCTTGAGCGTCATACGGGGACCGATCTCCGTGAGTCGCACAGCACTCTTCTCCGACTTTTGGTTGCCACGGCCACGGAATGAGTCGGGGAGGGTCACGTGGGTCGACTCGTCCTCGGCCTCCGAGTCCGAGGTCATACCGCCATCGTTGCCACCCGTGGCACCACGGCCTAGCACGTACTCGCTGATGTCGTCGAGCTTGGCGAGGTTCGGGATCTTGGCACGGACGATGTTCTTCACGCTTTTAGTGAGACCGAGCGGGTTCGCACGCACGACGTACTGACGGAACTCGACCGTGTCTGTCTCCTTCTCGTAGTTGAACAGCACGACGCGACGGCACTCGGCGAGCTTGACGGTCTGCACATCAATCGGTGGGAACATGTTCTGGAACGTCACGTTCATGAGCTTGATGTGGTCCTCCGAGCCCGTAAAGTTGTTGAGCACGACCAGCGGCTTGGTCGAGAACGATGCCTACAGGAGAGAGAGACGCACAGTGAGAGACACTTAACCTGTCCATCTAGATCAATCCACAAACCTACCGAGGTATCAACCGGGCGGCGATGGATGAGATGCACTTGGCTCATGAGCGAGTAGCCCACGACCTTGAACGACAACGTCGGACCTCGCGGGATACGTGCGATCTTGAGGTTCGTGCCGGCCTCGGTGTTAGTGAAGAAAACAAAATGCGTGACGCCGAGCGGCGCGCCAACCGCGATAAAGTCCTTGAGCGTGTTCTTGCGTTTCTCGCGCAGGCGGTCGGCCGTGAACGGCAGCATCGCGCGACGCACGTCGGCGACGAGCTCGGAAATCACGCTCGGCACCTTGCCCATCTTGAACACGAAGCTCATGGGCGTGCTCTCATCCTCGGCGCCGGCCTTCTCCACGACGTGGGTACGGGTCTTCTTCTGTGCTCAGGCCAACACACATCACACACAATGTCAGTACACTCGATGGCATGGGGGGGGGAAGGCGAGCCTGCTCGGCTACTACAGTTGACGCACTCGTCGTCCGTTCTTCTTGGGCATGGTGGCGTCGGGGGATCCGCGACCAGGACGATGAAGGTGTGCACACCCTTTCACGGTCGCAGGTCTGCTTGGCTGGTCACCAACCAGCATCAATGAACGTGGATGAGTGACATCCTCGTTTTAGGGACATACGGTTGGGCTCGACCCATGCATCGAGCCAACGAGAGATGTGGAACGGATCTAGAATATGATGGGGGTCTGAACGAGCAGCTCCTGCAGCTGGTCGTACAGAAAGAAAAAGAAGGCGCACACACCAAACGATTGAGCTTGCTGGCACCCTGCCGTTCCATGCTGCGGTGCCTCATCTCGGCGTGAGAGTCTCACAGTGAGACCACTACACACGGGACGACCTGCAGCTCAAGGGGCCTCTGATGGGGGACACGAAGGCTGTGCGCCATTGGCAGTGAAGCGGGTATGTAGCATTCGCATCTTCGATCGATCCTGCGAGCGTGTCCTCATGCTGCTCTTCGAATGGGAAAGAGTGTCGCGGAACGACCAGTCCGACACACGTCGCAGACGACTGAACGTGAAGTCGATGTCTGGGTGATGGGCTCCGCACCGCACCCGTGCAGAGTGGCATGCGATCACCCTCCAGCTGTGACAACCTTGTTTCGGGGGTTGCTTCGAGTCCATGCACTGGTCAGCACGATTCCATTCGGACTGAGAGGTGCAGCCCACATGGCCCAAGGGAGAGGGCCGACTGGGTCGTGATTGGGCGCGCGATCGCGATCCGGCGCCAGACGACTTGACTTGCAAGCGTTGGACTGGTCAACATTCGCCCGGTCCACACTCCCACATCTGGCTTTTCGCTGGGTTTCCTCACTGCTGTCTGCGATTGTGACTCTGGTTTCGACTTGCACTTCCTCCATCGATCAGATCCGCCATTTCGGCTTTTGCAGGTGCAGCGAGAAGTCGGGTTTGCGTCGCGACCATGCCGCGCAAGCAGTCTTCTTCTCGTCTCGCACGGGCAGCCGTGTTCGTGGCTGTCTTCGCGTGCATCCTCGTGAGCGGCACGTCGGCCCAGGCCAACGCTACGGCGAATGCTACGGCCAAGGCCACTGCTGCGCCGTCTAATGCGCCGACACCAACGGTGACCTCTGCTCCTCCGACGCCAACGCCAACACCCGTCGCCGACACGTACGCCGTACCTGCTCCCTCTGCTCAGCACGGCTCCAAAGACTTTGCGTACACGCCCAACGTGCAATGCACGGACGTGGTTGCGAATGCCACGTTCCTCATCTACTCGCACAACCGAGCGCTCTTTGACAAGTGCGTCGTCGAGGGCAAGTACCAAATTTTTCCTTATCCGGGCACTCTCCCGACCCAGAGCCAGATCGACTCGATGGTGCGCGCGACGTCCTGCCGCTCCGTATTCACGGCGTGCGTGCTCGCAAACCTCCCGCAGTGTGACATCGGTGGTCTCGCCCTCAAGAGCGCTACCGAGACGCTGCTCAAGATCTCGGTGGATGTACTGGCCGGTAAGGAGGCCCCGGGCTCGGAGAAGTTTTACGATATGCTGCTCTGGCGCCGTGATGTGAATTTGGCGCAGGCCAAGGGCATTCCGTACGACCAAAAGTCACAACTCTATGGCGAGTACTCCCGCAACCTGTGGAAGGCACTGACGAACACGACCGTCAAGGTTTCGAGCGATCTCAAGATTTCATTCGTGGGCGACGACGAGAAGTCCCTGCCATCGGCCGTGTTTGCCAACATCACGACTGGCTCGGACGCGAGCGACATTGTGGGCAAAGTGAGCGCACCCGACACGAGCAAGGGCGGCAACTTTACCAACGGTAGCAACAACGCCACCACCAACACGTCCGCCGGCGCGCGACCCGCCAGCACAAGCGGCTTCGTGGTCGTTGCGTTGACAGTGACCGTGATGATGGCGTCGTGGTGGTAGATAAAGCCTCGGAGCGAGACTTTTACTTCGTTGTGATGTAGAATAGGAGGGCGTGATGATGGCATCGCCCTCGACGATGCGTGTTGATGGTGTGGTTGTTCAATGGTATCTGTTCGACTGTGTCGTGGACGTGTTCGCTTGCATCTTCAATACGATCCGTCAGTGTGTGCGGACTGCTCTCTTATGATGGGGAGCTCTCTCTTGTGATGGGGAGCTCTCGTCTACTTCGCAATTGCTCGTGCAGGACGACGAGCTGCACTCTCTCACACAAACGATCCCGTCGTCCTCTTCGTTGCTCGTCAATCAACGAGCCGCTTCTGGTCATGACACCGGTATTACTGTATAGTATTCGAGTATCTCTTGACTTGAGAATAATCGAAGCTCTGGGCGATTCAGAGTGATGGTCGTCTCAGCTTTTCTCGTCTGGCTCTTTCAGTTCTATGGCGGTTGGTCAGATCGTGTTCACTTGTTGGAGCGCGTGGTTCCACAGAAGCGTCCAGATGGGATCGCCGCACACTTCGGCTCTTCCCTTTGTATGAAGGTCTCTATGTAGGGTCAACGTTATGATGGCCGTGAGTGGAACTGTCTGTGGTCCGCGTGGCCAGTTGGGGTCCCCAACTTGGGGATCAATCTTCTGATGCGGCATCGGAGTGACGTCGCCTCGCGCATCTCGCCTTGCGACGAGCGGCCACAACCACGCGCTTCCTGGTGAGCGCATCCGAAGCGAGCGAAGTGACCACTCTGCTGGATACTACCGTAGCAGTCCGCTACATCGCCGCCGACGCCGCTCCGCCTATCTCGGGATCTTAATACCGTAAGCAACACGGCAGGCTGCCTGCAGGCACTCGAGCCCCATTGACGAACTCCCCACCATCACGTGCCCAGCGTTTGGTACATTAAAAACAATGCGAGGGCTCACGCTGCTCCCCGTGCTTGCGACCGCCGCTGCGCTTGTTGTGTCGACCGGCGCGCAACCCTTTGGAGGCTTTCAAGAAGGCGGGCGACCGAATGCACAGCCGTCGGCTCCCACGTGGAAGACTTGGACCTCGCCGCCGTCCAACCTGGATACGCCCAAGCCGACCCCAACACCAGTGGTCGCCGTCGCAGCGACGCCATTGATGACCGACAATGAGATCCGGCCACTGCCCGTCAACGACTCGACGACGATGCCGCCGCCTCCGGCCACGAGTGCCAACACGACGGCTCCGTCCGTGGAGCCAACGACGGCGCCGCCAAGTGCGGCACCGAATGCTACGCAAACGCCTTCTCCGTCGGTGACAGTGACGCCGACACCGACACCGACGCCGACACCGACGCCGACACCGACGCCGACGACACCCGCGCCGACGGCGTACGTGCCTCCGCCGATCCCCACTGCCACCGAGGACTCACCGACGTTCCGGCTCGTCCCGCCGGTGATCTGTGACGACAAGGTGTCCAAAACCATCTCCGCGATCTATACCAAGAACAGGGCGTTGTTCGACTCGTGCGCCAAGGACAGTGCGTACCAGATCTTCCCGTTCTCGGGCACTCGCCCAACGCCCACGCAAATCCACGCGCTCGCGACGAGCAAGGCCTGCACGGTGCTCTTCACGGCCTGCGTGGTCGCCGACCTGCCCGAGTGCGAGACGAGCAACATCAGTCTCAGGGCCGTGACCGAGACCATGCTCAAGGTCACGATGGACGTCGACGATGGCAAGGAGGCCCCGGACACGATGCGGTTCCACCAAATGCACGTCTGGCGACGCAACTCGAACCTCGCCAAGGCCGCCGGACTGCCCAACGGCAATGACTCGGCATTGTACGCCGAGTATGCGCGAGACATCCCCGCGGCACTCGCCAAGTTTAGTGTTGAACTGCAGCATGATTTGAGCATCGTGCACTCGGAGGAACCGGACGCTCAAGATGCTGGAAGTGCGGGGGATGCGGTACGAGATGTTTATGGTGCAGTCCACGCGAACGAGAACGTCGAGGACGACGCGTCACCAGCGGAGGGAGGATCAAGCGACCAAAGCAGTAATAGCACCAGCATGTCAGTCAAGACGCTGAGTGCAGGCACCTCGCTCCGCGTGCCGAACGGACAGGCGATCGCCGTGAGCCTTAGTGTGCTCATGCTCAGTGCTGCCTGGATGGTCTAAGCAGGGAAGCCAGGAAACGTAGTGTATTTGAAGTGGGGGATATGAGGCTCGTACCAAGCTCAATGGCAGGTATTGTTGTTATAGTACTATCGTGTGTCGGACAGTTTGCTCTTGTCAAGATCATGTGGTTCTCCTCATAAGCAATTGCGAGACGTGCAGATGGGTATGACAAGCAGAGCCATACGACCATCGAGAGGCGAGTCCCCACCAGAATTCGCCACATGATCTTGACAAGAGCAAGTCTCTGACAGATGCTAGCACCAAGCTCTTGGGCGACAGAGCTTCCACCTGGCGAGAGACAACGACGCAGACATTTTGCCAACCGTCCACAAGCCGCAATGCGCAGCATGAGTGGAGAGGATGTACAGTAGTTTTGTCGCAGATGAGGCGTTGAAATAGAGGCTGCTTCGCGGGACCGCTTCCACAAGGTCGACGCTCGGCCTGCGCCCACGGACACACACGCTCCGCGCTGTTTCTCGATACGTATTCAGCTCACTAGAGAACAGCGTGTGTGAGAGAGATCAGACACAATATCCATTTCCTGGACAATCCACAAGAACAACAACCCCAGTCACGCTCAGGGGTGGGCAGCAGCAGCGAGCGGAGACGGCGAGCCGGACTGGAGGACTAACGTGAATGCACTAAATGCAATATCCAGAGTGGCTTCATCTCGGCACCAGCAGCTGCTCGGCGGCCGCAGTGGATTTTTTGTGTGGGTACGGTAGAAGCCGAGGGGATGTCGATCAGCGACAGTTGCTTGTTGCAGGAGCTCTATGCACGATTGCACCTTGCGTGTGGGAGGTCTCAGATGCTGTACAGTACTCCCTTTCGTTTCAGTGCGACGACCCTGGTTTCTTCATGATACAGTTGTATGATGCGACCAGCGTGGTGCAGTGTCACGGCACGCGGGTCAGTAAGCACACTGTTCCACAACATCGTTGCCAAGGTATCTCGGTCGGGAAATCGCAGGAGCCAGCCCTCCATGTGGGGTCGGAAGGATACTTCCCACCATGTCCACCGGGGCGCACAGCCAGCGATCTGTCCATTATTGAAGCGAACAGCAGTCGGGAATCCAGTGTGGGAATCACGCGATCGCACATCAAGATGTGCACTCTCCATACATTTTGCAAGTGAAGTGGAGCCTCGCAAGTTCAGTGTCTCCTTCTGGACCCAAGGCGTTCCAA
>JAADVY010000477.1:0-15992 GCA_023336035.1 Pythium plurisporium
CCTCTCCTCCTCCCCCTGGATCTCTGCTCTGTACTTCAAGGGCGCATCTTGTTTCGTCCCTCCGCGACGTTCTCGATCGCCCCGACGGACTGTCCACGGGTCGATGGCAATGGCTGGAAGCGAGGGCGTTGGGGGGGGGAGTGAAAACCCCTTCAACTTGAACCAGCGAGGACCTGTGATCACCCCCGACTGCGCATACACCGGCGCCAGGTGCAGGTGCTCCAGCCGGGCCCTCGGATCGCTCTGGCTGCCACGTCACATTGGCCAGGGGAGCGCTGCGTGGGTCCGCTGCATGCAAATAAAGCCTGCCATTGGTTGAACTTGAGGTACGGAGGGTGCGTCGTTCCCCCTTCGTCGCCAGATTCGTTCGCAGATCCAGACCAAAAAGAGCCACGTCCGTTTACATCTCACTTGGGATTCGTCGAAACCGTTGGTTGCGAGATTCAACTTGAACTTGCCTGTCACATGGGGGGCTTTTGGAAGTAACGCCAGTGGTTCAACCGGACCGGTCCACCGGAACCGGACCGGTTCAACTGAACCGGTTCCGTACGCCCACTTCACGAAAAAGCAATGATGGCGTCAGCCATCCCACAACTCGTCTCGCGGGATTGCCACTACTGTGGGGAAGAGAACATTCTTCGGCCAAAGTGGATGAAAAAGAGAGAGACACTCGGCTTCGGATCCGTGGAACCTCCACTGGACGGGCCGCGTTCCCACCGTAATACGAATGCGAAGCCCATTTCTATAGTAGGTCTTATAGAGGGGTCCGACGGCGTGCAGCCGACAGTGATGCGAGCGGAAGCTGTCTCCTTATTGCCGATCAGAAGCACGCGTGGCATCATATCAAAATGCCCATGCGGCGAAAAAGAAAGAAGGGGGAGATGCAGCGGCCTGGCTATGTGACTGCCTGTCATATGGTGATACATGCTATTTCAACCAATCCTTGCCGTTTTGATTTTTTTCAAGTGTTTGGATTGGTGGAAATACGCACATCTCGGTTCCCGCCCGAGCCCATCATCTCAGCCCGTTGTCGCCTGGTCGTCCGCATACCCGCGCTTGGTGTCGAGTGGGCTTTCCTGTCTGTTGTTGTGGGCCGCCGGTTTGGTTTGGACGGCCGCCCATCGATTCACCTCTCCTCTGCTCGCACCTTTCGCTGCTGCTGCCAGTGTGACCGAGAACACGCCACTTTGGTTCCTGTCCGTCGATCGTCTCTGTGTCATCTCCGCGGCGTGTGCGTATCGGCTTCTACCGTCGCCTCCAACTTTGTTCTCCCCGGATCAAAAAGCCCGACATTCTCGGAACGGTTCTCCGACCATCATCCCGCCTTCTCTCTCTCGTTGACCACCCCGCAGCGGTGCGGCAGGCTGACATCTGCGACTCCCGCGATAGAACATTCCGCGCAGAACCGTCTTGTCGGAGGGCAGGCATGCCGATGTGCCTGGCGCCCCCGAGCTCCTCCGGGCGAGGAGGCAACGCGTCGTACACGGGCGAGCCGGACGACGGCGGCGTGCACTATGGCCGCCTGCTGAGCAAGGCCAATGTCCAGGAATACGAGGCCGAGTTTTCCGGCGTCGCGACGGTCCAGTCGATCGGCTCTTTGGCCTCGATCCTCGGCTCGATCTTTATCATCGTGTCGTACATGCTGTTCCCGCCGCTGCGCCGCTACCACTCGACCTACGTCATCTGGATCGCGCTCATGAGCATCATCTACCACGGCAGCGTCGTCGCGCAGTCGCAGCCGTACGGCACGTGCTGCTCCACGGCGCCGATCACGCACATCGCGCTGCTCGCTCAGGAACTCTACTTTTTCATGCTCGCGTTCAACTACTACTACACGACCAAGTACCCGTTCCTCTCCACGCGGTACCTCGAGCCGCTTTACCACATTTTCGTCTGGGCGCTCGCGGGCGCGTCCGGGTACATCGCGTCCGAGCTCGCGCTGGGCAGCATCAGCTCGTACGGGTTTTGCTGGTTTAGCGGCTTCTCGTCGACGACCGAGAACACGCTCGTGTTTACGTTCATGATCCCGATCGGTATCGGCCATCTCATCTGTCTCGGCTGGTACCTGATCGCGACCAAGCGCGTGCGGCTCAGCAGCGGCGGCATCCGCATGAACGTCGCCCGCACAAACCTCGACACGATGCGGAAATACCTGTGGTGGAGCTCGTGCTACTGGATCCTCGTGATCATCCCGTGGATCGCTCGCCACAAGGACTGGGTCGTGCGCAACTCGACGGAAGAGAAGACACTCCGCTTTATTGGCCGCATGACCATGGCGCTCAAGGGCCTCCTCACTGCGATCGTCTGGTCGCGCATCATGAACATGAGCAGCGCGTACCTCGTGTGGAAGAACGGCACGTGGGACGAGTACATGAAGGTCCACGAGGCCACGTGGATCATGCGGCGGCAGATCCTGGACTTTGCGACCAAGGGCATTCAGTACAGTGCGACGCTGACGGCGGAGCAGAGCGAGATGAACGAGGACGTGAGTCGTGCCGGGTCCTCAGTCAGTCGTGGCTCGATCTTCAATCCGTTTGGTGGCCGTGCGGATACCTGCCACGACGGCGGTCCCGCGCTCATCTCGTACGAACTGCAAGGCCGCACTCCCGACTCAAAGGCCATTTTCCGAGACTTTCAGCCCAACTCGTTTCAAGAGATTCGACGTCTCTCCGGCATCTCCAATGACGGCTACATCAAGTCGTTCACAGGTCGCACAAAGGAGCGCTTCAGTGAAGGCAAGAGCGGGTCGTTCCTGTATTATACGGGTGACCAGCTCTTCATCCTCAAGACGTGTACGCCATCGGAACAGCGGTATCTGCTGCAGATCCTTCCGCAGTACATCACCCACATCCGAGACAACCCGAACAGCTACCTGTGCCGCTACGTAGGCTGCCACGAGCTCGTGGTGGACCAGCACACCGTGTCGCTAATCGTGCTCACCAACATCCTGAACAACACGACGATGAACGTTGACGAGTTTTACGATCTCAAAGGCTCGTGGGTCGGCCGCTTCCGCGCATTGACTCGCAAGGGCACGAAGCGCGTCTGCAAGTATTGCGGCCGCGACTACATCGTCGGCATGTCGGCGGAAGAGTGTGAGAAGAACCCGACGTATGGCGGTCGCCATGGTGAACTGATTGTGGGCAAGGACGTGAACTGGGGGAACCGTCGACTACGGTTACCGGAAGAGCTCTCGCATCAGTTAGGCAGCCAGCTGTACGCCGACAGTGAATTCCTGCGTCGCATCAACTCGATGGACTACAGTCTCGTGATTGGTATGAGCCGGTATCCGAGTTACACGTTTGCAAGCTCGGAGGATGTGAGCTTGCGTGAGTTCAAACTCCCGAGCATCCACACCACGAAGAGCGATCGCGTTTTATTGGGTGAAGACGATCCCTCCGAGCCAGCACAGTGTTTCGACACGACCTACGCACAAGCTGCATCACCCGTAGTCTCACGGTCACGAGACATCATCCCCACGGATGCTTGTGTCGTGAGCATGGGCATCATTGATATTCTGACCCCATGGAGCATGCGCAAGACCATGGAGCACTGGATGCGTGTGTACCTGCAGTGCCGTGATCGTTCCGGCATCTCGTGTGTGAATCCGACCTTTTACGCCGAGCGCTTCCGCCAGAACGTCGTGGATGTCGTGGTCTTTGGCCACGGGAAACGCTGCGACCGACAGAATCCGCGCCAACACCACGCAAGCAAGGAGTTTATTATGGTCGACTTTGCCAACACGGGCACGGGCACACCGATCCTCGTCTAACTTATTGAAGACTGATGCAGTACACCGTGAGCACGCACGTCATCGTGCCATTCTCCCAGCGCACTGCGACACTGCCGTCGCGCTCGGCGTCCCAGAAGCAAGTCGAGTTGGTGTGGTAGCCGGCATTCCGCTTCTGCAGGATCGTGCAGTTGACTGGGGTCGAGCAACAACACACCGTTAGCATAACGACAAACTCAACGGTGGCCGCCATCTCTCCGATATTTAAGCTACGACTAGCAAACCCGCCCGGCGGCTCGCGGGGGCTATCAGCCGCCGGGATGTGAATACTGTACGCCTTCCTTATTTGATGATCCAATCGTACCAATGAATTTGAATCCGGCCGAGCCATTGGCCACGTTCTTGAGGTTCTTGAGACACAGCGACGAGATCTCGGACGTCCACCCATGCACGTCCACGGCGTGATACGATTGGCCGCCCAGCACCTTCTCCGGGATCTACGAACACGCAGGCGTGAGGAAAAATGGGATCCTCCTGCCTCTTGTTACAAGCCGCACCTGCTGCGCGATGTGCTTGACCTCGGCCTGGATCTCGCTGAATACGTACTGAGACAAGACATCCACACAACCATCAACGATGGGGAACACACGAGAGCCATCCTCCACGAGTCGGCGAGCACTCACGGCCGCGGCACTCATGGGCTTCCTCGTCTCTCTTTTGTCGGTGACAGTGGTGCGGGAAACCTCGCATTAGGTTCGCACTTCCCATCACTAAGTTCGTTTCATCTCCACACTAGGTTCGTCTTCACCCTGTTTCTTTCGTCTCCCACACAAAAACATTGCCGTGAAAAATCCTGGGGCTTGCGATGGTGTCGACGCCGCAGCCCGCGGGCGGCTCCAGCGATCCCGCCCACGCCAACGGCAATGGCCCACCGCCTGTCTCTGCACCTCCGTTTCTACGGTCCGCGAGTGCGGGCGGCGGCGCGCGGGACTTGCTCCACGAGAGCCACGGCGGTCTGCGGTTCGCGCGCGCCGCCGACGAGAGCGACAGCAGCGACGACACGCCGCCCGAGCCCGTGGAGATCGTGCCGTGGCGGATGCGCGAGCGCATGAAGACCATGGACGTGGCGCTCGTGCTGTGTCTCAACATTGGCACGGACCCGCCGGACGTCGCCAAGGCCTCGCCGTGTGCCCGCAAGGAATGCTGGGTGGATCCGTTCTCGATGCCCGCGCAGAAGGCGCTCGAGACGATCGGCAAGACGCTCCAGTCGCAGTACGAGCGCTGGCAGCCGCGCGCGCGGTACCGGCAGAGCCTCGACCCGACCGTCGACGAGATCAAGCAGCTCGGGGTGTCCTTGCGACGCCACGCCAAGAGCGACCGCGTGCTGTTCCACTACAATGGCCACGGCGTGCCGAGACCGACCCCGAACGGCGAGGTCTGGGTCTTCAACAAGAGCTACACGCAGTACATCCCGCTGCTCGTGTACGACTTGCAGTCGTGGATCGGCACGCCATCGATCTACGTGTTTGACTGCTCGGCGGCCGGGATTTTGTTGAGCCATTTCCACACCACGGCGGCCGCAGCGGCCAATGCAGAGGGGCAGGCGGGTGTCGCTGGACAAGGGGAGGCGATCGTGCTCGCGGCGTGCGGGGCCGACGAGATCTTGCCCATGAACCCCGAGTTGTGTGCCGATGTGTTTACGTCGTGCCTCACGACGCCCATCACGGTGGCACTGCGGTGGTTCATCTCGCAGAACGAAATGTCCATGTCCCACGTGGACGGCAGCTTCATCGACCGCATTCCGGGCAAGCTCACCGACCGGAAGACGCCGCTCGGCGAGCTCAACTGGATTTTTACGGCCATCACCGACACGATCGCGTGGAATGTGCTGCCGCGTGAACTGTTCCAAAAATTGTTCCGTCAGGATCTGCTCGTCGCCTCGCTGTTCCGTAATTTTCTGCTCGCCGAGCGCATCATGAAGTCCGAAGGCTGTTCGCCCTGCTCGCTGCCAGCGTTGCCACCGACCAATCACCATCCGCTGTGGCGTTCGTGGGACCTCGCGGCCGAGATTTGTCTCAACCAATTGTACAAGATCTCGCACCCGCACCCATACGCTGAGATCAGTATGCAGCCGTCGCGCTTCTTTGCGGAGCAGCTGACGGCGTTTGAAGTGTGGCTTCAGTTTGGATCGCCGGCAAAGGCTCCTCCTCAGCAACTACCAATGGTGCTGCAAGTGCTTCTCAGCCAAGTGCATCGTTTGCGGGCGCTCATCCTTCTAAAGAAGTTTCTCGATCTTGGCCCATGGGCAGTCAATCTCGCGTTGTCCGTTGGCATCTTCCCGTACGTTCTAAAACTTCTGCAGTCCCCTGCGAGCGAGCTCCGTCACGTTTTGGTCTTCATTTGGGCCAAAATACTGGCGCTCGACCCAAGCTGTCAAGTCGACCTGGTGAAGGATGACGGGCACTCGTACTTCATTACACACTTAGCTGCTGGCATTCAAGCACCACCACCAGGATCGCAAGGTGGTGCTTCGCAGTACGGCGGCCCGCCTGGCAGTATGAATGGTGCCTCTGCCATGCCGCCTGAGCAGAAAGTGCTGTCCGCTTTCATCCTCTCGGTGATCTGCAGTAACTGTCCTCAGGGCCAGAAAAGCTGCCTGCAGCAGTACCTGCATCGTATTTGTGCCAATATCCTGACGGATCCAAGTGAGGATGTGAGACGATGGATCTGCTTATGTCTCGCCAAGTTGTGGGAGAATCTCGAAGATGGAAAGCGCATCGCGATCGATGACCAATTGCCCCGACTAGTGAGCTTGCGCCTTCATGATGACCGGCCTGAAGTGCGGGCTGCAGCTGCATACGCATTGGGTACTCTTGTCGGGCTGCAGTTTGATGGCTCTTTATATGGACCGACCACAGATCCCGCGTATGTCGACGAATTTCTCCGTCAGCGTGCCCGTGGAGACATGCGAATTGCTGCTGAGCTTCTGTGGGGTTGCCAGGATGCCTCTCCCTTCGTGAGGCGAGAGAGCGTACTGGCGCTGGCGAACGTCATCCTCCACACCTATCATCAGCCTCGCTTTGAGATCGTTGCGCGGCATTTCAAGAATCGATCTGTCGTTGACCATCGATTTGGTGACAACGGAATTCCTCAACCCTCGCCTCAGTCACTCGTAGGAGAAATCAAGTTCGAAACACTACTCAACTCGAGCTCGCGTGGCGGTGACCAGTCGCCAGTAGACAAATCCTACCCCATTGGGACAGGAATCGAGATTGAAAGCGAGATCAGCGACGCGATTGGAGAGGACGCACAGTATTATGTGCACATCTGGCATGTCCTCAAGGCGATGCAAGCACGGGATCCTTTTCCGAAGGTCGTAAGCGACGTCAAGCGAATTGTCAGTCGGGTAAACTCTGCAGTTTGGGCGGCAGATAAGGAGGCACAGGCTCAGCAAGAGAAGAATGATGCGTCCGATGGTGATCTTGGTCAGACAAAGTCCCCTAAATCGCCGAGCGGGCATGGCCACTTGCAGCGCGAGGGATCTGCTCCGACATTACCAACTCACTCCCCACGGCAAAGCACCACAACTCCGGAGCCCGATTTACTTCACGACAGGAACCGCCAAGGTGGTAGACCTGTCCAAGGTTACATTGCTCCTGGTGGCACAGGAGGTATGCGGCCATCCCAATCTTTCGGTAACTTGAGGGGACATCATCCGGAGGAGTTCGGTGCGACAGCAAGCGATCCAGACCACGGTTCTGGAGCCCAGCCTCGTTTTGGAGGGTCAAGTGTGGGCGGCCGTGCGTACCGTGCTGATCAGAATGCTATTCGTGGTGGAATGCAAACTGACAGTGCGCAAATGCCACAAGGGCGCTGGGCTGGTCCATCACCAGCACCGCAACCTCCGGTTCTCGCTCCCACTCTTCCATCCCATGGCCGTCAGCCAGATTTTCCGGATGAGCTGAAATCGTTGTTGTATGACCGACAAAGAGCGCGCTTTAATGATCCCATCCTTGAGCCTCTGAATGAAGGGGACGATCCTCTGAGCGAAAAGGGCGGTGAGAAGCTTGACAGAATCCGTCGGTTCGACAGAATCCGAAGGGGAGCGATGAAGATTGCACCGGGTTTTGTAGCCTCCCCTCAAGATCGCTCATACAACCCTGGCCAGGCGCCGTTCAGCAGTGGGTCGATGGCGGGCAGTGCCAACGCTACACCAATCAACTACCCTCAGAACATGATGAGCTCCCGATTGGGCGGCGATAAGTATGAACCCAAGAACTTCACGATGACGGTTCGTCAACGTGCAGTGCTCAACAACGAAGCCGAGATGACGTCGCTACTTCTCTTTCATCCGTACGAGAAGACTTTGATTGTCGCCGACGAAAAAGACCAGATTTCACTGTACAACTTCGAGCACAGTGAGAAGAAAGCGCTGTGCTTCGGGAACCAGAACCCCACTGGGTAAGTAGCTAACTCTGATTGCGGATCTTTCGAGCGAAGTGGAGATGCTCACGGTTCGGGAATGATTTGTACGTACAGGTCCAGGCTGACTTCGCTATCATGGATCAATGAGACGGAGGAGAGTTTGCTTACGTGTGCGTCAGATGATGGTGTGATCCGCATCTACCATGGCCTCCACACGCCTCATCCAGCGATCCAAGCGCCTTCATTGCTGACCGCCTTTGTTGCTGTTCCGGATCTGATACCGGGTACACGCGGCTCGGGTTTGGTCACCAACTGGCAACAGGGCACTAGCATGCTGTTCGCAGGAGGCAACTCGGGTATTTTACGGGGCTGGAATATGCGTCATGAGCGTTGTGCGATCAGTATCCCAACCCAAACGGATTCGTGTATTACGACGCTGACGAGTGACGAGATCACGAACAACAACCTCGTTGTCGCGGGTTTCGGCGATGGCTCACTACGACTGTTTGACGTCCGCGCCTCTCGACCAGAGTTCACGATCAAGAGCGTCATGAGAGAACATGCGTCATGGGTCGTGCAAACTCATTTGTACGCAGGGAAGAATGAGTTGCTTTCTGGTTGTGTTTCGGGCGAGCTCAAGTTTTGGGATCTTCGCTATCCGAAGACGAGTGTTCGCGCTTTGGAAGCTCATCGATCCCCGATGACGGCGCTTGCGGTTCATGACTATGCTCCTATTATGGCGAGGTAAGCTCCATTGGTATCCCTGGTGGCTCGTGCAAGAAGCTAACTTGTGCACTGGATTTCTAGTGGCTCGCACAACCAGTTCATCAAGGTGTTTCGCAGTGACGGTGAGCAGCTCGCACTCATTCGGTACCATGAAGGGTTCTTGGGTGAGCGTATCGGACCAGTGTCGTGCCTCGCGTTCCATCCGCACCGCCTTTTCTTGGCGGCTGGTGCGACGGACTCCGTCATTGCTATCTATGCCGCTGACCAATGAAGTGGAACTATGGAATGAAAACAAACGTTGTTTGTGTGATTGATGGGTTTGAATAAGCAGAGCTACGCATGCGGAAAAAGATCAAGCGGCCCCTCGCCGCTCAATCGCTGCCAAGCACGGCTCACGGCCAGTTGGTGGCGTTGAAACGGTCGCGATCGTGCTTGGCGTCCAGGTTCTCCTCGGGGCCGACCGGCACAATGCCGTGCGCGTTGAGATGCGTGTGCGAGGCATAGTAGTGGAGCTTGATATGCTGCATGTTGACCGTGGGCTTGATCTTGGGGTGCTGGTAAATGTCGCGCACATAGTTGCTCAGGTTCGGGTAGTCCTTGATGAGCTTCTTGCTCGTCTTAAAGTGCACGTAGTACACCTCGTCGAAGCGAACAAGCGTGACGAAGAGCCGCAGATCGGCCTCGGTGAACGTGTTGCCCACGAGGAAGCGCTGCTTGCTCAGCATCTCCTCCACCCGGTCGAGCGCCGCGAAGAGCTTGGTCACGGCCTCCATGTACGCCTCCTGCGATGACGCGAAGCCGCATTTGTACACGCCGTTGTTGATGTCGTCGTAGACCCAGGCGTTGATCTCGTCGATCTGCGCGCGCAGTTTCTCCGGGTAATAGTCGGTCGTGGACGGCACGAGCGATTCGAACGCGCTGTTGAACATGCGGATGATCTCGGACGACTCGTTCGAGACGATGGTCTTGCGTTTCTTGTCCCACAGGATCGGCACCGTGTAGCGCACTTTTTGCGACGTGCACAGCTCGTACAGGTCGCGCGCAAACTTGGTGTGGTTGACCACATCGGGCGTCGAGTCGGCCGAGCTGTACGCGCCAAGCCCCGACGGACCGGGCAGCGTCGGCGTGGTCGTGGGGTCCACAAACGCCCAGCCCACGTGGGAATCCTCGGGGTCCTCCGGCTTGGTCTTCTGGAAGACCGGGTGCACGACCGACACGTCAATGAGCTTGTCGAGGCCCTTGAGGTGGAGCATCGCGATGCAGCGCGAGGCCCACGGACACGCGAGCGAGATGTAGAGGTGGTACCGGTCGGCCTCGGGCGCGAACTCGGCGTCCGCGCGCGGTTCGATCCAGCTGCGGAACGCGGCGGCCTCGCGCTGGAACGCGCCCTTCTCCGAGGTGGCGAAGAAGCCCTTGGAGGTCATGGACGCGACACGTGGAGGAGCAAACGAGCGACGACGCAGTGGCGGGGGAAGCAAATGGCGCGCGCGCGGCGAGAGCGAGAGTGAGAGCCGAGCGAGCGACCGCATATGAGCCCAAATGGGAGCGACGAGAAGATCCTTCGCGTTCGGCAAGTCCGGTGGCGTGATCATGGAGCGAGGTGTACCGTGGTTTGTGGTACACGTTCGCGTAAGCAGGCGATGGAAGTAGCCAATCAGAGGGTGGGAAGAAGCCCCATCATCGGCGGAATGGGACGGCTCCTTCATGGTGTCCCACTGAGACCGGCGCTGCTTCCTCCATGTCTCGTACACTATCTTCCGCTTGGAAAGATCGCCACGCTTCCTCACGTCGACTGGAGATTGCTGGAGGTTGCGGCGTTCCATCTCCCGCACGAGGTGACAACTGTGTTTAGTTTTGTTGCTCAACCAGAATGAATCGCCCACCGTCAGGAATGCCTTTCTACATGGGAGGGAAGAGGAAGCGCTTCCCCATTCGAATTCGTCCTAATTACCCTGTTACTAATCGCTAGTCCTTTCGCTTGGTCCGCGAGGCGCTGTTGATGGCGAAAAACGACTTTAGATACGACTGCGTGGGGACCACTTGGTCCAGTACCAACTCCACGAATCCGCCCTGTTCAAACCACGATCCATTCCATTGCGGGGGGCGAGGTCCAGCACGAAAAACCAACGCACGTATTAATACGTCTGGCGCGGGGAGAGCTCCACCAAGATGTGGATCTCATCCTCGGCTCTCGTGAACTCCGGTCCGAGATACGACGGGTGATCCAGTGTTTGGGGCTCCTTCATCGGCGTCACCATGCATGCTTGGATCGCTTCCGGGATCGTTCGTCTTCTCACAGCCGTCACGCCATCGCTGCCGATATTGAGCCACGCATCGCCACGCATCGCAAGATACAGCGTGAGCTCGCTCGCCGGAATCTCATAGTTTTGCGTCTCCCGGATCGTTTGCTTCATATCTCCGACCGTCTCGCTGAGCTCAATGGCCACAGAGAAAAAACACTCCCGCGGCCAACGACCGCGCAGAAGAGCGTGACCATCGTGGAGCTTTTTGTGGAAATGCCAGCTCGTTCTTCTGTGACCGGAACGAGACCCCTGAGAGTGCAGACTGGACCGATCGATGGGGTGGAAACAGGATCATTGATGGAGGTGGACCTCATAATTTTTCCAGTTGCATGGGACGTGCGGGGCAGAGAGAAACACCGACGACGAATCGATGAAAGTTGGTGCTGCTCAACTCCACCAAGGACCTCGAGTTTCTCGTGCCGTGCATAAGCTCGCCTCGTGCTGAGCGAATCGCTCGGGGCGAAGCTCTTCATCCCGAAGAACGTGGACCACACCCTGGAGTTCAATTTATTCGATGCCGGAAGAAACATGGGACAATGAAGGCAGTGCTGTTGTCAACGCCATTTACCGGTGCTGTGGTGCCCAATATGTAAGCATGCATTGCAGTTGAGCCGTAGAAGGTTGGCCGTGTGGTTGCAAATGAGATGGTCATTCGTCGGGTGTATCTGGAGATCTCATGCGTCCCCCGCATACTCTGTCTCCGCCGGCACTGTGATCGCTAGCCATTCCTCTTCGTCTGCGAGACGGTCTTTTACCAAAAGCAGAAAACAACACACAAAATCACGGTCTTTGCCACGAACGCCCCTTCTGCAACCTCGATCCAAGCGATCAAACCTGTGCCAAGGTCAGCGATGTCAAGATACCCCTCGCATATAAAAACCAACAACGGACTTACGCTTGTACTTGAGGACTTCAGCTGGGTCGGGGGGAAGCTCCACCAAGACGTGGACCTCATCCTCGGCCCTCTCGAACTCCGGTCCGAGATACTGGGCGTGATCCAGTGTTCTTGTCTCGTCCATCGGCGTCTCCATGAGTGCTTGGATCGTATCCGGAGTGTCTCCTCTCTCCACCGCCGCTTTCATGTCATCGCTGCCAATATTCAACCGCGCATCGCCGCGCTTCGCGAGATACATCGTGAGATCACCCACCCGCAGGAGGCCGATACGTGGCCTCTTTCTTGATCTTGCGCTTCAGCTGAAAGACCATCTCACTGAGCTCAATGTCCACAGTGGAAACGCTCCCGACGCCCACACCCGCGCAGACGACCGCGACCATCGCGCTGCTCTAATCAAAGAAAGTGGCAACGGTTTCGTCTCTGTGTGGACATCGTTCTTGTGATTCTATGCATTAGCGAGGCTTCTGCTCGCTCGCCTCAGTCTGAAAATTGAGAGGAATTCGCACTCCCATCAATACGATGGAATACTGATATTGGGCCAATATTATTGGATCACGTTGCTTCAAGAATGCATTTCTAGAGGTCGACTTCATTTTTGACGGGTCCGTTATGAACCGGAAAACTTTGAAAAGTTGCCGTTGGTTCGTACCACGTTTCGGTTTCCCCGCGCACACATTCTCGCATTTTCCGACAACACCCATGGCCGGCTCGCGAAGCACGCCGTGGTGGAAGCCGCCGGGGCTCGCGGACAGCTCGGACGTGGACTTTCTCCCCACGACTGGCGTACATGGCTCGTCTGCTGCTCTCTCCGCCACGCGCCGATCGCCGCTTGTCGAGCGCGTGCTCGCGTACGTCGCGTCGCCCAGTGGCGCCACAGTGGCGTCGCTCTACCATTTGACGCGCCGTGCGACCACGCAGAGCGTCGCATTCGCCACGCACCACGCGTCGCTGTGTCTGCGGCTGCTCGACGTGCTCGCGGAGCACGTGCTCACGCTCGCCAAGACGGACACCGAGGCGACCGCGAGTGCCACGGAGTTGCAGCAGGTTTTGGATGTGGTGTACGTGTTCTGCAAAGGGACGGCGATTGGGTACCCGTCGCATGCGCTCGGGAAACTGCTGCAATGGCTGTCGTCGAGTATCGTGGCGTCGGCGCTCAAGGGAGCGTGCGAGAACGAGACGCTGCTGCAGCTGCAACTGCTGGTCGTCGCCGAGATGCTCAAGCTCAATGCCGGCGTACGCATCTACGTCAAGGAGATGAAGAAAATCAAAGAGTTTTATCGCGCGCTCACGATCTTGCTCAACAGCACGGAAGACGCCGAGTTTCTCGTGCCGTGCATGGCCATTCTCGCTCGGCTCGTGCTGAACGAGTCGCTGGGGGCGAAGCTGTTTAGTCCGAAGAATGTGGATCAAGCCCTTGAGCTCATTTTCTCGGTGCTCGAAGAAACATGGGACAATGGAAGCGCGGCGAGTAGCACAACGGGGCGACTGAGTGACTTGCTACGCCATTCGCCAGTGCTGCAGTGCTCCAGTGTGGATTTGCTTTGTGACCTCGCCGACCGCAGCGACATTCTCTCGTCTCTTGAAAAGGATGCCAAGGTCGAAGAGGTCATGGACGCCATGGTGGGGCATATCCACCTCAATGGCAATGTTCAGCAGATTCAAGTCGCCGTCTACTTTCTCTCGGCTGTGGTCGGTCTTGGCCACCACTTCCGCAAGCTCCTCATCAAGCTGATGACCGATCACGATGTGTTCCATCGTTTGCTGCAAGTGACCTTGCATCCGTCCAAGTTGATCGGCATATTGACGACGGAGTTGCTTGTGAAAGTCATCGGCGACGATTTCCGGCCGTTTCGAGGAGAGTTTGAGGCTACGGTGCAGTCCCAACAACTCAGCCCAATCGTGAATGGGCTGTTCCGACTGATCAACGAGGCCTCGGTGGTTGTACAGCAATGCGAGACGGCGGACGCCATGACAAACTCTGAAGAATACTTGTTGAGCGTTGAAGTCTGCCAGCTGCTGGCTAAACTCGTTGCGTTTCCCGCCATTCGAAAACTGTGTGCGAATGTCGTTAACCTCAACCAGGTAAGATCTCTTGTGACCATATCGAAAAGACTCCGGTATGAAGCACTGAGAAACGTTCTATTCGATAGAGCGCTACCGTAATTCAAGTCGAAGCCTCGCAAATCGTCTCAGTAGACCCACAACAGCTCGCACAACCTCGGCTGTCGATTCAGCTTGTGGTATGTTTGTTGCATCTTCGAGGTTGGTCCTTATGTGAAGTGTTCTCACCTCGACTTTTTGCAGATGCTACTTTCGTCTTTAGCGAATGACTCGACGATGGACGACAAGCACAAGCGAACGCTTAACCAGTTTCTTCAATCGTCGGATGTCGCAACGATACTTGGATCGGCACTGTACACTCGAGATGACAAAGACCTCGTCGTCGAGACTCTGCTATTGTTCAGCCAATACATTGCGCAATCCAGCAACAAACGCTTCCATGCCCTCAGTCTTGCAGAGGGTATCATCAGCGTCGGTCAGCGCCACAATGAGGCCACTGACAACCTCCAATCGACGATTTCTTCACTGGAAGCAAATCTTGAAGCTCAAGCTAAGACTATCGAAAGACTTCAAGCAGAAATTCAGCAGTCACTACGCCAACAAGATGACGTTAAGGTCCGCCATGATCAAGAGATCACAGACGTGAAATCCAAGTGCATGGATCAGCTCAAGCAAAAAGACGAGTTGCTCACAAAAACTCGAGAGATTTACGAAACGAAGCTTCGTGAAGTCAATGCCCAATGTGAAAGTCTCGCGCAAGTCATGAACAAGAAGATGGGCTCGTTGCAGCATCGAGACCAACTGTTGCAAGAGAACCGGGCCAAGCGTATTGTTTTGGAAGACGAGAACAACGAACTCAAACGCAAAGTGCATGTTCTTGAAGTTCGCCTTGAAGAGATTGCACAATCTCACTCTATTACATTGGAAGAAATGAAAATTCGAGACAAGGAAGTCAAGAACCTCCAAGAAGAACTCACAGCTCTGTCAAATGACTACACGGGACAACGTGAGGAGATTGATCGTGCCCAAGATACCATCAAGGTGAGTTCCCGCAACTCGTGTCGTGCTTCGTACATTCTTCATCATACTGAACTCTTGTGCTCCCATCAGAAACTAGAGGATGATTTGCATGATCGGTCTGAGTCACAGGAGAGCACCTTCAAGGAGCTAGTCCTGCTCTCAAAGGCCCACAAGGCATTGATGGAGGAGAAGGATACACTGATGAAAGACATGGACGGGATGCGAGACGAGCTGTCCAACTTGGAATCGCTGAACGTTTCTATTCAGTCGAGGCTACAAGAGAAGAAGGACCTCGTAGATCAACTCGAGCGAAAGGTGAGTCTTGGAGCTTTGTGGTCTCACTAGACTTGTTTCTCTGAGGGAACTTTGGTGATTCACTCATAGGCGAAGCGGCTTGAAGAAACTGCCACGATCAATCAAAATGCTCTGGAAGACGAGCGAGACAAACGCCGCGTCGCAACTCGTGATCTAGAAGATCTACGCAAAGTACATCGGAAACTGGAGTCAGAAGCTGCCATGTCGGAGATTAGAGCTGCAGAGACCCACTTGCTGATGGACTCAAAGGACGAGCAGATTCGCAAGTGTGAAGAGGAGATTCGCAACTTGGTATGTCCACGCTTGGGAGACAAGGATAGCTGAGTTACAGCTGATGAGACTTGTGACTTGTTGACAGACCACCGAACTGAAGAAGCATTCCAAGCTTCAAGCTCTCATCCACCAGCTCAGCTCTGGCGGCGACCCTCAAGCCGTGGCCGCTAGCGCATTCTTGGCTCGTGATAGCTAGACTAACAACCAATTTGTAGAATGAATAATGTACGTCAAATTACTGGTA
>JAADVY010000478.1:0-15990 GCA_023336035.1 Pythium plurisporium
GACTGGGACGCGCTCCTCCAGAAGCGAATCGAGCCGCCGTTCAAGCCCCAGGCCAACATCGAAGGCGGACGGGCAAGTGGCATGGCCGCCGATCTTCAGTACGTGCCGAATGTGTTCAAGCAGCAGGAAGTCGCGGACTCGCCGGTCGTGAGTGTGATGGGCTCATCAAGTGTCCCACAGACCATGCACTTCGAGGACTTCAGCTACATGGGCAGTGAGATCATGGGCTCGCGCCGCACGTCGCTTTTCCGAGAAAGCGACCTGCGCATGGAGCTGGGCGAGTAGAAATCCGGCGTGACCGTAGGTCCGGGTCGCGAAGACGTGACGTTCGCTCGTTCGTTCTAATGTGGGGTCGTGAGTGTAATGATAAGTGTGTTTCAACTCGTTTTTTCTGGCTTTTGCTTGTATTGAAACACACGTGAACGACTACCTCGTTACTCTAAGGCGTGACGCGGATGCCCATGGACTTGGCCGAGCCAATGAGGCTCTTGCAAATGGACTCGAGGTCGATGTAGTTGACGTGCTCGTCCTGCTGCTTGATCTTGGCGATCTCGTAGATCTGACGCAGGTGGACCGTGCCGATCTCCTTCTGGCCGGCCGTAGCCGAGCCGCTCGAGATGCCCGCGGCGCGCTTGAGGAACCACGAGGCCGGCGGCGTCTTGATCTCAAACTTGAACGTGCGGTCGCTAAAGGCCGTGAGCGTGACGGGGATCGGCGTGTTGTCAATGTGCTTGCTCGTGCGCTCGTTAAAGGCCTTGCAGAACTCCATCATGTTGACACCGAGCGGACCGAGTGCCTGACCGATGGCCGGCGACGGCGCGGCCTTGTTGGCCAGCACGCGGAGACGCACGACGCCCTTGACGCTCGACATGGTGTGGGGATCTGCTTGGTGGGGTTGTGGAGAGCTGCGGGGAACTGATGGACGGCCACAACATGGACAGACCGCGCTCTATTCAAATGCGTACCTAAGCCGAACAATAGGTATCCGTTTAAAGAGGGACCAGAGCGATCTTGAAAAGTCGCGACGGCATGGGACTGGTGAGGGCGATATCCATCACGCGGGTGATCGGGCCAGTCGGCGCGCTGGCCACGTCTGCGACGCAGGCGATAGGGCTGTGCGATGTGAGGGTTCCCCCTCTCGCAGAATGGCGCGCGTTCTCAGTGCGTCCATCGGCCAACACGCGAGTCTGCGGAACGGCTCGTGAGTGTTCCTGCTATTCGTGGCCGTTCTGATGGCCATCACCAGTCACGCGATGCCGCATCTGCGACGTGCGATCGCTGCGGGGTTGTCGCGGAATTTCCCTGTGGAGAAAGTCCCATGCGAGCGCCGCACGCGCGCTTGCCATCGACCACATTGGCTTTTGCGACCCAGTGCGAAAGCCCCACGCACCATCAAGAGCAAGCGTAGACGACGATGCGAGCACCGACGATTGCTGCGGCCGCTGCCGTGCTGGTGGTGTTTCATGGAGCGGCATTGGCCCAGACCTCTTCGATGGATGTTGCGCCCGTTGTGGAGCCTTCTGTGACGACAGAGACGCCGGTTAGACCGCTGGACTTCCCGCCCGACACCTTCCAAGAAGCTGCTGCACCTCCACCCGAGCTGCAAGCCCTCACACCGATGATCCAGCAGACACCGACACCAATCGAGGCACCAACTTCGCCAAGTGTGGCTGAAGCTTTGGTGGTTCCTGCACCAGCTCCACCCAGTGTGGCCGAAGCTGCGGTGATTCCCGCACCAGCTCCACCGCCTGTGGTGATCACCCCGTCCCTGGCCAGCCCAGCAGACGCCTCGATTCCGCAGGCTGATAGTCCTCCTGTGGAAAGCACCACAACCGTTGCCACAAGCGTTGCCGGGCCGGTCCCGGCTGCCGCGCCGCTTTTGCTCCGATCCGACGACATGGCCCCGGCTTCTACGACTGCGGCCGTTGTGGCGTCCCCGAGCGATGGCAACAGCGCCAAGAGCCCACTGTTGTCGCCTTCCACCTCGTCGTCGCAGTCGATCCGATCCGACGGCCCTAAGAGCAAAGGTGATGAAACGGACGGCAAGAGCCGCAGCAAGAGCGACAGCAGCGCCGCGGGCAGCGCCTACTTGGATACCACGCTGATTAACGCCTGCGTGTGCAAAGACCTCCGTAAGGTGTCGCTCATGAGTGCGTCGGACTATTGTCTCCATCCGGCCGCTGCGATTGGCAACAAGTGCGGCAACGCCGCGGTCGGTGAGAAGGGCGAGTGCCCTCTGGCGGGCGCGCAGCCGTGCCAGGACACGGGCCACGTGCTCGCGAACGATTCCATGTGCGCCTACGACAAGCGCGACGATACGTACAAGTGCGTGGCGAGCAAAGAGGACCTGTACATTCAGAAGAATGGCAAGCGAAAGAAGCCGTCCAACTCGACGAGTGTGCCGCCGGCGGCCTCGAGCAAAGCTGCGCGAACGGCATCGTCGGGCCAGACTGTCATGCGGATCGTCGTGCTGGCCGCGTCGCTTGCTGTCGGGCTCGCCGCTGTCGCGTAAGGGTAGGATTACAACAGTGTTTAGATCGCATAAACGTCGTTTCGCTTCCACTGCCTAAATCTGTGCGCTGAAGTTGGCCTTGTCGGCGAGGTTGGTGACGGCACTCCACTTGGACGTGATCTTGCGACGGTTGGAGAAGAACTCGACGGCGCCGTCACCGGTGATGTCCATGTCGCCGTACTTGCTCTTGGTGCCGTAGAGACCGCCAAAGCTGAATGGCTCGCGCGGCACGGGGATGCCAATGTTGACCCCGATCATGGCGGCACGGAAACGCGACTGGAAAAACTCGGCGAACGCACCGCTCGAGGTGTAGATGCTCGCGGCATTGCCAAAGTCGTTCGCGTTCTCGATCGCGAGCGCCTCTTCGAACGAGGCCACTTGGTGGACCGACAGCACGGGGCCAAAGATCTCGTCCTTCATCGCGGCGTCATTCGGGTTCGAGTGCAAAAGAATCGTGGGTCCGACCCACGACCCTTTGGCTTCGTTTGCCCACGAGCGGCCGTCCACCAGCACCTTCGCGCCGCCTTGCTCGGCCTCGTTAATGTACTTGAGGATACGCTGCTTGGACGCGTCATCAATGACTGCGCCGACTTGGCCGGCCTCGACGCCTCGCGTGAGCTGCTTGGCCTTTTCCACGATCAGCTGCAGCAGCTGCGTGCAGTCCCCCACGAGCAACAGCACGGACGCCGCCATGCAACGCTGACCGGCGCACCCGGCAAACGACGCAACGATGTCCTTGGCGGCCATCTCGTTGTCGGCGTCGGGCAACGCGACGAGGTGGTTCTTGGCCCCACCGAGCGCGAGCACACGCTTGTCGAGCGCACGGCAGCGGCGCGCGACGAGCTGCGCGACACGGCTCGAGCCCACAAACGTCACGGCCGCGACGTCCGGGTGGTCGCACAGACTCGTGACAACGTCGGCCTGTCCATTCACAATCTGGAACACACCGCTGGGCACGCCGGCCTCGATCAGCAGCTCTGCGACGCGGCGCATCGTGAGCGGCACCTTCTCCGAGGGCTTGAGGATCACGCAGTTGCCCATCGTGAGCGCGATCGGCACGGTCCACATGGGCACCATGATCGGAAAGTTGAACGGCACGACACTCGCGACCACGCCCAGCGGCTCGCGCACTTCTTGGCACGTGATGCCCCGTGAGACCTGCAGCGTGCGGCCCTGCACGAGCTGCGGCAGACTGCACGCGTACTCGACGGTTTCGTTCCCCTTGAGCACACTCGCGAGCGCCTCCATCTTGTTCTTGCCGTTCTCTTGGACCACAATGTCGGCGAGCGCGTCCGCGTGCTGCGTCATGAGCGCGTGGAACTTGAGCATGATCCCGGCGCGGGTCTTGACCGTGAGCTTGCTCCACTCGGCGAACGCCGCCTTGGCACGCGCCACGGCCGTCGCCACGTCCTGCGCCGTCGAGAGCGCGACCTTGCCGATCACCGCGCCCGTCGCGGGGTTCGTCACGTCCAAATACTGGCCGGTCGTCGGCGCGACAAACGCGCCGTCGATGAGGTTGTCGGCGGTCGTGGCCATGCTGGGGGCGTTCGTGCGTTGTCTGGCATGAAAAAAAAAAGCGAGGTGAGACCCACGATAGGACGACCAAGAAGAAAAGAGACGAGCGGAAACGCACTTTTTGGTCGACGGCTCCAGTGGCTCCGCCATGCAGCGCGCGAGAAGGAAACTGACGCTCGACGACGCGCCGCTTCTGGGTCGGCACGAGATCTTCCCCTTGGAAAAGGGGGAGCTCTTCGCATTCAGCATTGAAGTACCGTACCCTTGGAGTCCATACTAAATACGAAAATACACGCACGAGTATGTGGTCTACATTAATGAAACCAAAGTACCGTACCAACCCATTAAGTTGACTGGGAGGAACTGGCGAACTTCGTGCGGAGATGTTTACGCAGCTCCTCACCGAACGTCAGGCCGGTCAGTCGCGCTTGCATTACAATGGTGCTCCGCTGGTCGTCGCTGCTGCCGGGCGACCGCCGTGCGCGTCTGGCGCTGCTGGCGCTCGCGCTGGGGGTCGCGACGTGGCGTCCGCTGCTGCGCCGCTGGCTGCGGCGGCTCCACTACCACGCGACGGCCGCCAGGCCCCGTCTCCACTACCTTCCCACACAAGCGAATGCCGAGCTCCTCGCGCAGTGTCCGTCCATCGGTACGTTATTACGGTTGCCACTGGCGTATTGTACAAATCCGTCGTCTCCACAATTGCGCTTGTCTCTGCAGCTCGTGACAAGTACTACGCGCCGTGGTATCTCTTCAACGGCCACCTGCAGACGCTCCAGCTCGCGAACGAGATGAAGACTGTAGATCCGCTCGTCGTGTACGAACGCCAGATCCTCGACATGCCCGACGGCGGCATCATCTCGCTGGACTGGGCGATCCCGTCGCGTGCCGACGGCTCGATCCCGCGCGTGTCGCAACTCGATCCAACGCGCCGCACGATGCTCATGCTCCCGGGACTCACGGGCGGCAGCGGCGAGTTCTACATTCGCTCGGTCGTGAAACGCATGGTCGCGCTCGGCTGGCAAGTGGCTGTGATGAACGCACGTGGCTGTGCCGACACGCCGCTCAAGACGACCCAGTTCTTCTGCGTCGCGTACACAGAAGACCTCCGGTTTGTCGTGCAGCACTTTAGCGACACGTACAACTTTATGGCCGACGCGTTTGTGGTCGTGGGCTTCTCGCTCGGCTCGAATGTGTTGGTCAAGTACCTCGGCGAAGAAAAAGACCACGCGAAGTCGTTGCTCCACGCCGGTATCTCGGTCGGCAACCCGTTCGACATTGTCGCGTGCTCACGCCACCTGACGTCTACCTACTTTTACCGTACGGCGTACGACAAGACGCTCAACAAGAACCTGCTCGAGCTCTTTTTCCACAAAAGCAACGCCCACGAAGTGTTCCAGCACCACCCCAAGGTGGACCTCGCGTTGCTGCGCGACGCCAAGACCGTCACCGAGTTTGACGACCGGTTCACGCGACTCGTGTTCAACTACGAGAGCGTGCACCACTTTTACTCGGACGCGTCGTCGGCATCGCGCATCCACAACGTGCACGTACCGCTGCTCTGCGTGAACGCGGCCGACGATCCGATCAGCACGGCCGACGCGATTCCGTACGACGCCGTCGCCAAGAACCCAAACGTGATCCTCTGCGTGACCAAGCACGGCGGCCACTTGGGCTTTTACGAAGACGACCATCCGGACGACGTGCCGGCGAAGGAGACCAAGCGGAAGGTCTGGTCCGTGCGCGCCGTTGCCGAGTTTGCCGAGAGTATCCGCCGCCGTCAAAAGAGCTCCTCCTAAGTTCGCATGGAACATGGCTACAGTCTCACCTAAAGTGCGTTTTGTTGTCGTCATCATTCTCCACGGGACCGATTACTCGATCGGAAGCATGGACTGGCGGCTCGTGCGCGAGGGGCTACGGCTGCTCCACGCGGAGGCGCGTCTCCAGTACGCGACCCACCGGCGTCGTCTCCACGTCGCATTTGTCGTACTCGTACTTCGCCGTGCATGGAAACCCTGGCTGCGGCAGTGGCTGCTGCGTCTCCACGCAGCGCTCCACGCGGCGCCACCTCGGCTCGTCTACACGTCGACGCCCGCGAACGAGCGCCTCCTCGCGCGTTGCCCGACGCTGCAAAGCACGTACCACCCGCCGTGGTACCTCTCGAACGGGTATGTAGCACTCACTCTCTCTCTCTCTCTCGGTTCCTAATAGTCGTGCTGATCGTTTCGTCTCGCTCAGCCACTTGCAGACGCTGTACCTGGGCGCGGCCATGCGTGCCAAGCATCCATTGATCCGCTACCAGCGTGAGATCGTGGAACTGCCGGACGGAGGGATCGTCTCGCTGGACTGGGCATTGCCTCCTCTTGCAGACGGCTCCGTGCCGCCCATCGACCACGTCGACCCGACCCGCCGCACGATGGTCATTCTCCCGGGGCTCACGGGTGGCAGCGACGAGTTTTACATCCGTAGTCTCGTGCACGAGATGCTCGCGATCGACTGGCAGGTCGTCGTGCTGAACGCTCGGGGCTGTGCACGAACGCCACTGCGCACGCCGCAGCTCTTCAGCTGTGCGCACACGGGCGATCTGCGCTTCGTGCTCGAGATGTTCCGCGACAAGTACCACTTCCTGGACGCTGCAGCGCTCGTCGCCGTGGGCTTCTCCATGGGCTCGAATGTGCTGGTCAAGTACCTCGGCGAGTACCGGGACGACGCACTCGTGACGGCGGCTGTGTCGGTCGGCAATCCGTTCGACATGGTCGCGGCTTCGCGCAACCTCAAGCACTCGTTTTTCTATCGCCACACGTACTACAAGGCGCTCACAATCAACCTCAAGCGGCTCTTTTTCCACAAGAGCAATGCCCACGAAGCCTTCAAGGACCACCCAGTGATCGACCTCGAGGCCGTCCGCAATTCCACGGGCATTGATGATTTTGACGAGAAGCTCACATGCATCGTCTTTGGCTACAAAGACGCCGACGACTACTACTCGGACGCCTCCTCCAGCTCGCGTATCCCATTCGTGCGCGTGCCGCTGCTGTGTCTCCAGGCCGAGGACGACCCGATCAGCGCCTCGCACATGATCCCCGAGGACGCGATCCGCGCGAACGAGAACGTGATCCTTTGTGTGACCAAGGGCGGCGGCCACTTGGGCTTTTTTGAGAGAAGCGACGACGACCTCTCCTCACAGGAGCCACACCACCGCGTGGCCGGGACGATGCCGCGTGTGTGGTCCTCGCGCGCGATTGCCGAGTTCGCGAACGGCTTCCAACCGGCCACGCACGCGTAACTTGAGCCTCCCGTAGAAAAAAATGGCTACATTCGTACTTAGGAGGTTAACTTAGCGGAGACTGTCGACCGTTGCAATGCACCCCCATTTGTTTGACGTCATCCTCATGAACTGGCCGCTCGTGCTGCGCTGGCTCGCGACGCATCGCCGCCACCTGCGGTTGCTGCTGCTGCTCTGGCTGCTGCGCCGCGCGTGGCGTCCGCTGCTGCGGCCTGTCGTACGCCGCGTGCATCGCGCGCTCGCTGCGGAGACGCCCGTGCTTTACTACACGCCGACGCCGACGAACGCCACGCTGCTGGCCGCGTGTCCGGCCCTCAGTACGTGACGGATCTCTGGAGCTGAACTGCTGCGTGTGCTCATACTGTCTCGTGCTTGTAGCACGCGATCCGTACTGTCCGCCATGGAACCTCTCAAATGCCCACCTGCAGACCGTGCAGCTCACGCGCGAACCCCCCGAGGCCTTCCCGGCCGTCCGCTACGAGCGGCAGACGCTCGACATGCCCGACGGCGGCATCGTCTCGCTCGATTGGGCGATGCCGCCACGGGAAGACGGCTCGCTGCCTCGCGTGTCGTCACTGGATCCGGCGACACCCACGGTGCTGCTTCTCCCGGGCCTCACGGGCGGCAGCGGCGAGTTCTACATTCGCTGTGCGGTCCATGAGCTGCGCGCACGCGGGTGGCAAGTCGCCGTGCTCAACGCCCGCGGCTGTGCCAACACGCCGCTCACGACCGCGCACCTCTTTTGCTGTGCGTACACGGCCGACCTGCGCGTCGTGCTCGAGCGGTTCCACGCCACGTACGCCTTCCCGACGCTCGTGGCCGCGGGCTTTTCGATGGGCTCGAACGTACTGGTCAAGTACCTCGGTGAGTATGCCGACGCGCCGCTTGTGACCGCCGGCGTGAGCGTCGGCAACCCGTTCGACCTCGTCAAGTGTGCGGCCCACCTTCGTGGCACGGCGTTCTACCGGCTCACCTACGACCGCGGACTCAACAGCAACCTCCAGGCGCTTTTCTTCACCAACAGCAACGCCCACGAGGTCTTTCGCCACGACAAACGCATCGATATTGACACCGTGCGTGCCGCTCGCAACCTCACCGAGTTTGACGACCGGCTCACGCGTCGTATCTTTGGCTACGAGAGCGTCCACGCGTACTACTCGGACGCGTCGTCCATCACGCGACTCGCCAATGTGAGCGTACCGCTGCTTTGCCTCAATGCCCAGGACGATCCGATCAGCGTGACGCTGCCGATCGACGAGGTCAAGGCCAACCCGAACGTGATCCTCTGTGTGACCCAGCGCGGCGGCCATTTGGCGTTCTACGAGGACGTTGAGGAGACGCACGAGACCGACGTGGTCCGCAACTGGTCGGCGCGGGCGATCGCTCAGTTTGCCGAGAGCGTCCGTCGGCAGCAGCAGGCCACAACATAACCACGAGAGAGAAAATGGAACCAATACAAGATGCATTGTGTGAGAACGTGCTTAGCCGGACACGTCTGTCATCGCGGCTGTGACCTCCATGACGCTCATCGTCGAGGACGCATCGGTCGCGTTCGTACTGTTGGAAGTCGCGACCATTTCCACCACCAGGTCCTGCACATCGCCACTCGGCATGTCGACGAGTCGCCAGCGTGGAGCGAGCGCCGTGTCCACCACGCGAGGCAGACGGCCGAGCCAGTACGAGTACGCGATCTCCCACTGGATGCTGCGTCGACCCGTGGGCGTGTCGGTCGAGTTGGCGACCACACGCACGTCCACGCCGTCAAACTGCAAGAGTGACCGCCACGCACTCGTAAGCGTCGCTGCGTCGGTGGGGCTACTACGTGGCGGCTGGCTGTCGCTGGCCACGAGTGGCACAACCGAGCCGCTGGGATCCGCGTCGTCGACTTGCTGCTCGAAGAAGAGCCGTTGCGTGGCAGTCGGCGTCGGTCGGAAGCGCCACTTGCCCACGACTGCATCGCCGTCCGGTGCCGGCGGCAGCACGACGCCCTGCAGCGACAACGCACAGTCGTACTTGGCATAACACGCACTCGCGGCGCCGAGCTGTCGCCACGCACGCGTCGCGTTCGTGTCCGAGGCCGCTGGCTCGCACTGCGTCACGGCCGCCTGCAGCGACAGCGACTCGCCCACTTTGCGTCGCTCAAAGAGCTGCAGCAGTGCGTCGCCCGTGCTCGCCGTGGACGAGTTGCTGAATCGCGTAATGCAGTCCGTGATCGCGACGCACTGAAGGTTCCGCAGACACACGTCCAGTGCGAGCGCGCGGCACGTGGACTGACAGATCTCCGCAGACGTGGGCGTCGGGGTCGGTGGCAAGGGAGGTAGCGCCGTCGCAAAGTCGGTGCGTTCGAGTCGCAGGCGAAGCGTCGGCAATGCTGTGGCCACGACGGGAGAGCCGTCGGCTGTGTCGATGAATGGCAGCTCGCCCACGAGGTCCTGAAACCGCAACTCCAACGCCGTCGCATTGCTGCTGCTTGAGGCATTCGCGAGCGGGGCCATGGCGACGGTGACGCGGCCCAAGTGGTTGGCGTACGTGCACTGCCGCATGACGAAATCCTCGAGCTCCCAGGGCGTCGGTGACGCGGCAAACGCCGCGGGCGCGAACGAGCAGAGCGGCGTGTCACGCAGTCGCAACTGGACGCTCGTGTTCGTAGACAGGTTCGCACGGAGCTGCACGACGCCGTCGCCGGCCTCCCAGAGCAACAAGCGATCGTCGAGCCCTACGAGCGCGTAGTCTTTCGCGGTGCGGACCGCACACTGGCGTCTCAATTGGCACCGTACGGCACTCGCAAACAACAGCAACGCATCCAGATCGACCTGTGACGTGAGGCAGCGACGCGTGTAGAGCGAGACGTCGACGAATGCGTCGGCAAGCGACGGGCTCTGCAGCAGCGTCGCGGGCACCTGTGCGGCCTCGAGCCCGTCGCGCAAGACACAGTTCGCGAGCGCCTGGCACGCCGCGTGGGCGGCACACCACTCGTAGAGGTTCTGGCAGTGTGCACACGGCTGCGACGTGTCCTTTTGCGTGATCTCGCTCGCCTGCAGCGTGAGCGAAAGCGCGATTTCGTTGGTCGACGGCGTGAA
Source organism: Pythium plurisporium (assembly GCA_023336035.1). Lineage (NCBI taxonomy): Eukaryota > Oomycota > Peronosporomycetes > Pythiales > Pythiaceae > Pythium > Pythium plurisporium. The sequence goes on from JAADVY010000478.1 coordinate 10,391, forward strand.
GCGCGAGTCGTAGGCCACGACCACGTTGCTGCGGGTCGTGTAGATCGGCGGCGCGTCGGTCGAGCTGTCACCCACGCGGCGCGCGATGCTCGTGACGGTCGTCGCGGCCTGGTACGCACTGCGGATGTCGGCCGAGATCTCCACTTGGACACGCGTCGCATTGTCGTCCAGACTACGAAGGTTGAGCGCAAACGCCACGCGTGTGGTGGCCGTGGTGATCGGTGCAAAAGCCCACACGGCGTCGCTCGAACCCGAGGGCACAGTCGGGCTCGCGAGCAGCGGTAGTGGCGTGTCGCGAGCCGCACAGAACAGTGTCGCTGGGGCCCAATTCCACGTGAGCGTCTCCAACGACTCGATGCTCTCGAGCCAGAAAGGCATACCATCGAGCGTGTTGTTCCACTGCATCTTGACGCAGATGCCGCCGCCCGCGAGCGTGGGGCAGAGCGGACTCGTGGTGGTCGCGTTCATTGCGTTGTTGCTGGCGAACGCAAAGATGTGGCGCTTGCGGACGCGAGCGAGCAGTTGGTCCGTGGGCGTCGCCGGGATCACGACCGTGCCGGGCGGCAAGGTCGGCTCCGGCGCCGCGGGGTTGCCCGCGGGGAACACGTCGACCGAGAGCGAGCTGAACACGTACGGCAGTGTGAGCAGCACCGTGGGGTCGATCGCGGGCTCGTTCACGACGGCATAGTCCAGGAACATGGACGGACGAGGCGTGGAGGGGTCCACAGAGGTGAGTCGCGACGGGTCGCCGTAGATGAGTAGGTTCGCAAGCCGCTGGCGGTTGTCCATGGTCGCGTCGCTCGCGTTGTTGTTGAGCACGAGCCAATAGCTCTGTGTGAGCAAGAGCACGGAAGACGGGGGCACTTGAGCCGGCCCCGTCGCACTGACTTGCGCGAGCGACGTGAGCCCGAGAAACGTCTGCATGCCGCGTCGCGTCTGGTACACGAGGCTCTGCGTGAGGTTGAGCGGCGACAGCAAGTTGCGGAAGCTCACGTCGACGCGCATAAACGCCGCACCCGAGCCAGCGGGTGGTGCCGCGACGGGTCCAAGGGCTGGTAGTGCACCGTATTGGGACACAACATCGGCCGGAGCCACACGACGAATCGAGAGCGTACCGTTCAGAAGAACCGGCGCAAGCGACGTGGTGAGGTTGGTCTGCAGTTCAGTGGAATTGACGACGAGCGAGGACGTGTTGGCCACCGCTGAGCTGTTGGCGATCGGATTGTCGCCGACGAGGAAGAGCAGATCAAAGCGCGTGCCGTTGGCCGCGGGTGACGTCGTCCCATTTGTGGCTCGCATGTCCACGCATCGCACTTGTGACGCCGACGGAAACCGAACGCCGAGCGCCGATGTGAGTGCGATTTCCACCATCGCAGCTTGGTACACGCCCAGACTCGGTAGCGCCACGAGGAGGAACCCATTGGTCGAGCCATTGATCGAGCCATTGACAGTCGCGGTCTGTTGCCCTGCTGCCCTGCCAATCGCATGCACGAGGCAGACGCCGATCAGCGTCCACCGCGTGAGAACCCGAGCGGGGCGAGGCCACATCATGCCTCACGGCTTTGTCTGTCTTGAGATGGACCGATCACTCGGGCGGGAGACCCAAAGCGTCGCGGCGAGTCGAGAGAACAAACCGAAAAGATCTGGGGAGTGATGGTCGTGTGGACTGTCTAGCATTTGACTTGATTCTAGTATACTTTCTATGGGGACCTGCTTACTTGACAAACAAACTAATAGCACTCATTCACGCATCATCCAAGCATGGGCATCGGCGTGGGCACGGTCACAAAGCCGCTGTGGTCATCGTCTTCATACGGGTCGATGTCGATGGTCATTACGTCATGTTCCAGTGCGATTCCCAGATCGTCACTGCTGCTGTCGCTGCTCCGGCGGCCCAGGCGCTCGCGCACCGAGTGCGGGTCGAGTCGCCCCGGCAACGACGTCGTCAGGTTCGAGAACGAAAATCGCCCCGATTCAAACGACGAGCGTGGCTGCTGGTCCTGTAAACGCCGTCGCTGGAGGTCGATCGACGGCTCTCGCGTGGCGTCGTGGCCACTGTTGCTGCGTCGCCCGCTGAGCCTGCGTCCCGAAACGCGTCGCGAGCGGGGCAAGGACCCATCGGAATGGTGTTGTGCGTACGCTCCATTGTTTCCCGACGCGCGCGCCAGCGACGACCGGCGGATCACAAACGGCGGCGTTTGGTCACCACGCGAAAGGGAGGCCTCACGTCGTCGGTACGAAGAGGAAGTCGTCGGTGCACTGCCGTACTGCTGTCGTGACAACGACGAGCCCCGTGTGCCGCGGTGCCCGCTCGTGTGGTCACTTGAAAGAGCCCGTTGGCTGAACCGCACGGACGAGAACCGTGCACTGGACGTGCGCGACGAGCCAATGAAAGTGGACATGTTGCTGTTGGCAGAGGCACCTGTCGGCCCCGGTTCGTCACGCCGTCGTCGTCGTCGTCGCTGGGCTGACGTCATCTGCCCGGACACTTGGTCTTCGTCGTCAAAGTTGTCTTGCGTCGTGTCCTTCGAGTGGTACGTCGTACGCATTTGCTGGTGCAGTGCGGGTAGCTTGTCTGTGTTGTCGCGCTCCAAGGTTGGACGCGACGAGGCCGCGGTGATCGGATCCGTGGGCGGCATCACAACCGCATCGGCGTCGTCCAGTCCACGCGTCTCGACACCCCACACCCACGTCGCGAACGCGAGCACGATAAATGTGCCCGCAACCCCCCACAGCGCATAGGCCACGGTGCCCAGCGACAACCACGGCGACCACGCGAGCCACTGGCCGCAGCCGGCACCGACGCCCATGCCCGTGAACGCGAGTCCCATGCCCGTGGCACGGATAAGCACGCCGTAGCTCTCAAGCGTCCAGATGAAAGCGGCCGAGAGACTCACAACGGACGCAAACGCCAGCAGTGCACACGCTCCACCCAGCAGCACCATCGAGTGGAGCTCCATGAAGAGGTGCATGCCCACGAGCGTGGTTGCGAGCGAGCTCACGAGCAGACTGAGCAGGAAGAGCGGCACGCGGCCGCAACGGTCCACGGCCACCGCACTGGCCAAGAGCCCGACCGCGCACGCAATGGCCACGTACGTGGAGAGCATGGCCGGGCCGTCGTCGCGCGTGAACCGCGAGGCCGCGCCAAGTGTCGTACTGAGTCCGCCGGCCACAAACATCCACAGCACCGTGAGGCCGAGCGAGCGTTTCGCGTACGGCGCACAGAACAGAATGCGGTGCCAGCGCTTGCGCAACGACACGCCGAGTGAGACCATGCGGGGCGTGAGCGCCGCGGACGTGCGGCGGCGACGCACCGGCCGTGGCCGCGCCGGGGTCGAGGAGGTCGTGGGTGGCGGCATGATCGGTGTCGACGCCACGAGACTCGGTCGGTGGTCGTGGTCGTCGTCGTCTTCGGCGGGGTCGTCGGCCTCCGAGAGATCGAGCTGTTGGGCCGGCGGTTCAAAGAGGCTCGAGGGCAGCGGGATGCGTGCGTTGCGGTCGATGCCGTGCGCGCGTTCGATGGCCTGCACGAGCGCGAGCGCCGGCTCGACGCGGCCGATCGCCGCGAGAAACCGCGGCGACTCGCGCAGCCGCCACGCGAGCAACGCGAACACGAGCGTCTGCGCGCCGCCCAGCAGCGCCGCCGTGAGCACGCGCCAGCCGACGGCCCGCGCGAGCGGCCGCGCCGTGAGGATCGCGAGCAGCGCACCGAGCGGCACGCCCGCGAGCGCCGACACGACAACGCGACCACGGCGTCGCTGGGCCGATAACTCGCCCAACACGATCGGGAACAACACGAGCTGTGCGCCAAGTGCGAGCCCTTGGAGACCGCGCGCGGCCAGCAGCGCGCCGTGGCTCCACGCGAGGCCGCCCGCGAGCACGAGCGCGACCGCGCCACACGCCGTGAACGCCAGCAGCACGGGGCGGCGGCCGTAGTGGTCCGCGAGCGAGCCGCCCAGTACGCCGCCAAGCGCCGTGCCCGCGGAAAGCGCGGCGAGCTCATGCGCGATCTGGCGGTCGATCGAGGCGAGCAGCAGATGGGAGGGCGTGGCGCGGACGGCGGCCGTAGTGGCGACGACGCCAAACGCCGCGACGGCCCACGCGAGCGCGACCAGCAGCGCCGCACGAGCGTAAAACGCGCTGAGGCCGACCACGCGCGAGAGCAGCGGACGCCGGTGGCGACGGCGCCGCGTCGTGAGTGTGGCCGCGCGGGCGCGCGCGTGGCTGGTAGTCGATGTCGGCGGCGGCGGCTGTGGACCTGTGGACGAACGGAGCAACACACGGCGCGTGTGCGAGGGCGTGGCGACGCGGGAGAAGTAGAACACGGCGTGGTCGTCGTCGGCCGCGAGCGCGTCGAGCCGCTGGCCGACGTGGAAGAGCGAGTCGTCGCTCGCGGGCGGCGCCGTCGCGGACGACGCGAGCGAGCGGCGACGCATGTACGTAGGGGGGGAGGGCGAGTGGGGACGGCGCCGGCGAGAGAATGCAATGCGGGGACGAGGAACAAGAGCGGATGGGGGACGCGGGGTAGAGGTGCGGATGATGAGAGGGGAAGCCGTCCGCGCGGTCGAAAGCGAGTCGCCGGTTGCGGGGTCCGCGGACGTTGGGGAGGAGGCACGCTGTGATCCGCACATGTTGAGCCATCTGGGAAAGAGAAGCGGCGTTGTGCTATTGTCGTCAGGTGTCTGCTCAATATCGCCCAATGTTATGATGTTACCTATACCGAAACGAAATTTCATTGGCGATAATAATAGGCACTCAGCGAGATAAAGCCGAAATTAAAAAATAGAAGACCCTTGTGAAAGTGAATGACGGGCTCGTCTGCTCCGCGCCGACGGCTGGTGTCTACCGTTTAGTGAAGTTCACCAGCGTGGAGCGCAACGCAAGTGCCTGTGAAACTTCCATGTCCGCTCTGTCAGCACTCGGCCACACAGTCCGCCGAGGAATCCACCGTCATCATCCGCTCACCGGCCCGCGCCACACTGACGACGGGCAGCGAACCCACGAAACAAACATCCACTGTAACTGTCGAGTCGCTCGACGAAACCGAAGACTCTATTGAAGTGGTCAGAGCGACCACGCGGATCCACAATGGGGTCCTCCCAGTGACTATCAGTCCAGAAACACTCGATCCAAAATGGTCAGCGAAATCCACTCTCATGCGGGTAGAGAGCCGCACCGCAACTGCGAAGGGATCCGCTCCCTGCGAGCAGAGAGAGAAAGAGAGAGAGAGCTGTCCGCTGGTCGTCAGTGCTCCATGAGAGAGAGAATGCAAGGGACGACATAATAGAAATGTATGTGGAGCTCATTTCGGTGGCTTGTTGTATTTCGCTTGGAAAATCAACTGTAACCCAACAGCGACAGTGACCTACCCGCCACGACGGCTCACGACGCTGTGGACGGGTACTGGCTGCCACGAGCCCTGTAAAGTCTCAGTACGCACACGTCACACGCGAGAGACGCTTAGAAGCACTTGCGGTGCACGATCGACGGTCCCGACTCGTCGTACTCGGCCTTGGAGATCCACATCTGCTGGAAGGTCGAGAGCGACGAGAGGATCGAACCACCGATCCAGACCGAGTACTTGCGCTCCGGCGGCGCGA
>JAADVY010000479.1:0-15979 GCA_023336035.1 Pythium plurisporium
AGGGGGAAGATACGACTTTCCTTCCTGTCGATCTTGAGTCGATACACAACATCACTCACTCGCTCTTCAACCTCGTAAGGTCCGTGCCACAAATGCGACAGTTTCCTCACAAGCCCAGTCTTGACCAAATCATGGTAGATCCACACAAGTTCTCCACATCGATATGCCGTGCGTGTCGTACTCAAAATCGACTCTCCGACTCCTTCATTATGCTTCGTCACCCGTGCTTCCGACAACTTCTTCTGAATAAACTCCGCGTGCGCCATGGCTCGTTCATGCTGCTTCATGACCTTCTGTCTCCACGCCAATGCGTCAGACTCCTTGGCGGACCCATCCTTCGGTGGTACAGCGGCTTCCAACGGTGTTCTGGCATTCCATCCGTGAACTAAGTAGAAGCTTGTTTGATGGTGTTGCAGGCTGACAGACGTGTTCAACGCGAGTTCAAGTTGCTCCACATATTCATCCCAGTCGCGCTGCTCGGCATCGGCGATGTAACACTTGATGGCCCGTACGACTGTTTGCACAGATCGCTCTTGTTTGCCGTTTGCTTGTGGTCTATAGGCGAGCGTCGGACGCTGTCGTTGCTGCATCATTCGATTGAACCTCCGGAAGACTGAGCTCATAAACCTTGGGTCTCGGTCATGCCGTATGACTTCCTGCGCACCGAAGCGCTTGTAGATACCCGACAGGTAGGCTTCCGCGACAGCTTGAGCCGAGGTGTCTGTCATGGGGATCAATACAATATAGCCCGAAGAGACACAAATAAAGCACAACAACGCCTCGTGTCCGTTGAATGTCTTCGGCAACGGCATGGCGAAATCCATCGCGAGAACTTGGAACGGACGGCTTGCACGAATGTTTCCTTCGGTCCTTCCTCGATACTTCGGCTTGCCCTTCGCGGTCGCGCAATCTTCACACGAGGCGATGAACCACTCAACGTCGGCATATAAACCTCGCCAATAATAGAGTTCTCGTACCCTTGCGAAAACGCGCCCCACGCCTTGGTGAGCCCCACCACCCAATTCCGTGTGGTAGGCTCGTAGCACATCTTGTTGAATCACCTCTGGCACAACCAACCTCATACGAGTTTCCATCGTGTTCTTCCCTGGTGGGCAGTAATAGAGCACACCGGCATCATCGAGTACATAGAGATTGGCGACCTTGGCAACCCTCTTGAGCGCACTTGCTGAGGGGAACGCATCGTCATCGCCGCGCAGGAATGCGATCACCTTCATACACCACGAATCTTGTTGTTGCGCTGCGGCGATCCTTCGGAAGCGCTCATCTCGCGCCGCCGCCAGGGACCCTTCAGTAACCCTAAGCGCTTCCTGCGCAGCTGCCTCCATGTCAGGCACTCCGTCTCGCACTGGCTCCAACTGCCTTCCATCTCGTTTCTTGTGGCTGTCACGCGCGTGCGTCTTCTTCCTTGCACTCTTCCGTTTCTTCTTCGGCGGCTCCGCGCCGATCGGCTTCCCGCTCCGTGTGGCCACGTGTACAACCGCTTGAGGTGTTTCTTCGACCCACCAACTTTCTTCAACCCGGCGACTCTCAGACGCCTCTACGCCTGCTTCACCGGTCAAGTTTGCACCATCCCCACCGACACACACACGATCTTCCGTCGGCATCCCCAACTCATCCGCCGTTCGGTATAGCAACTCGGGGAGGGTGTTGAGTAGCCGAAGGTCTTCACGTTCAGCCTCCGTCTCGACTCGTCCTGCAGCTTGGTTACTCATCGCCTTGCGAGTGAGCAGATCAGCGGGTTGGTTGTACTTGCGCGCTACGTGGACAAGACTCACGACTTCGAACGATTCCAGAAGGCTGCGCACGCGATTGAGCCACACCTGGAGGGATGGCTGGTTACAGCGTAAGTCTCCGTTCACCTGTCCGATCACGATTCGCGAGTCCCCGCACACGATCACTTGGCTGACCTCATTCTTGATCGCAAGTTGTAGCGCTCCGATGAGACCTTGATACTCGCAGTCGTTCACGGTCAACTCCGGCTCCACACCATACTCCGCGTCGATGACACACCAGTCTGGAAGGAACCACAGGATCATTCCGAACGTACCGACCTTCTCGCCCTTGACCCGAACCGCCCCATCAAAGGTGAGCGCATACCCCTTGGAATCGCGCCGCAGTTCTGGTATCGGTCGAATAACTGGTATGTCGTGTAGGGTCTTGATCGGCGCAATGTCTTCCAGTACCGCGTCCAACTCGCTTCTTGGTACGATCGATGCCGCGAGAATTGCCGGCAATCCAGCCACGTCTTGATCACTCCTCACAATCTTCAGTGTCCAAGGAGACAGCATCGCGGCCCACTGCACGGTACGTCCCGACACGCTCTTCGAAGTGAACAGCCACTTCATTGTCGAATACCTCGAATAAACCGTGACTGGTTGCCCGTACAGGTAATGACTTGCGACTTCAAGCGTCTTGAGCAGAGCCAGCACTTCTTGCTCCGCACCGGTGTATCGCGTCTCGGCATCCTTGAAGACCTTGCTGACGAAGCGTACCGGATGAAGAACGCCGTCATGCTCCTGACACACAGTGGCTCCAAATGCCCACTTGTTCGTGTAAAGGATCACGACCAGTTCGCGCTGCCGTTCAAGGTGACGTAACATCGGCGCCCCACTCAGCCGCTTCTTCAGCGCTTCGAACGCAGTCTTCGCATGGTCTAACTGGGTGCCATCTTGTAGCTTCAAGTCGGTCACTTCATACAAGGCGGCAGCGTACGTGGCAAAATTGTCGATGAACCGATGGTAGTAGATCAGGCTGCCAACAAACTTCTGGATTCCCTTCACAGTAGACGGGAACGGCATGTTCAAGATCGACTCAAGATTCCGTGGAGTCGCACGTATACCATCGCGCGAGACTTCATGACTCAAGAAGTCGACCGCCTTCTTCCCAAACGCGCTCTTCGGCAAGCTGATCGTGATGCCCCAGTACTTGAACGCATCCAGCAGACATTCGAGCATCACACACAGCTCGTCCCACGAACACGCCCCAAAGGTAACATCGTCGATGTACGATCTTCGTCCGATGACTGGTCTGACATCTTCCATTTCTGCAGCACCGACATGGAAGACGTCTTCCACCAACTTCATATCGGTCTCCAGCACCTCGAGTTTGTCGTCGTCTGCGAGCGCCTTGACTTCTTCTTCACTGAGGCCGACTATACGACACCGAACACCCTTCGAACTGATCATGCGCACCATCGTCCACAAGGCATTATCGATGATCCGCTGATAAATCTGCGGCGCGTTCTTGAGACCCTGAGGCATCCGTAGCCACTCGAAGTGTCCCAAGGGACAGATGAAGGCCGTGATCTCCCGCGCCCGTGCCGTCATTAAGATCGCCCAGTAGCCGCTCGCGTTATCCATCGAGCAGAGCCACATCACGTGTTCGAAGTTGTCGAGAAGGTCTTCAATCAACGGCATCGCGTACACCATGAGCTTGGTAAGGCTGTTCACCAAGCGGTAGTCGATGCATAGTCGGATGTCCTTACCATTCTTCTTCAACACAATTACAATAGGTGAAGCCCACGGCGACGATGAATACCGGATCAACCCCGCCCGCAACAGCCCGCGGAGAAGTTCGTACAGCTTGCCCAAGAGATGTGGTGGAACACGGCGCGCTCGTTGTGCAATCGGCTTCGCGTCTCCAACATCCACGTCACAAACCACACCTCGTGCTGGTGCTGGTAGCGCGTTACCCGAGCTGATGAACTGATCGCCTCGAGCTTCCAAGATGTCTCGTGCGCGACGCTCTTCTTCCGGCGTCGTCTCTCCTTCTTCACCAACGTCGGCCTTCGTCATATCGGCCGGCTCCAGTGGCCCTGTGTCGACTTCCGGGATCATCGCAAGCTGTGCTGCCATACTCTCAGCAGACATCTCAACACCTTCATGGATGTAGACTTCTTGATCCAAGTTCGACTGGTCGAGCTCGGCTGGGGCCACCGCATCAATCGTGAACACCGCCGGGGGAGCATCACCAACGGAGAAGACCGCACGCTTGCTGAGCCACCTCAACTTCTTGTCGCTCGCATTCCTCACCTTCTCGTACGTCTTCGTGTACTTCGGTTGCTTCATCATGTCGAACGTGAGCAGTGGTAACGGGACTTCTCCAGGAATCGTGCATTGTCGTTGCTTCAGGTCGACGACCACACCAGCTCGGATCATGAAGTCGGTACCCAAGATCACCAAGGAATGCGCTTCGAAGTCTGCAACCCAAACCTCGGTCTCGAACACCACCCACTGCCCGAGCCGTACCTTCACCTTCGCTAGGCCATGAGCTCCAAGCGGATCTTGCGACACACCATAGAAGCTCGTCGGATCTGCGAACATCTTCACTCCAATACCCAACCTACGCGCTAGGTTGGTGTGAAGAATCGAGATGTTCGCGCCGGTGTCCAGCATCAACGGCAGTTCTTGATCGTTCACCGCTCCATGCACGAAGGCTTGGATCGACTCCTTCTTCGGCAACTCGTGATCACTCCAGAAGCCACGTTGCTCTCCTTGCTTCAACTTGATGAAAGTCACGCGCGGCTTCTTCAGTGCGACCACTTCTTGTGCCTCACTCTTCTGATCAGCGACGACGGGTGTCACTTGCTTCTCTTCTCCTTCCTCGACCGACACCTCGTCCTCCTCACTCAGGTGCGGTACTTCCTGTTTCTTGTTTTCTTGTTTTTCTTGTTCACACACAACTCGTTCAAATGTAGGTTCTTCTTCATGCATCTTCGGGTACGCAATCGCATCTTGGTTTCTTGTTTGTAGCTTTTTCTCTTTCGCGATCTTCACTTGTTCGTCACGCACCAACGTCGACTGCTCTTGTTTCTGTAGTTTCTTGTCTCGAGTCGACGTCGGATCTTCACATGGGGTGGCGCTTTCCCCGTCGCGTTCAGCGCTCGCCACACGCTGCGGGTTTAGTTGTTTAAATGCGCGGACATCTTCGCGGCCGTCACTCCACCCTTCGACTCGCGATGAAGCGCCGCCATCTTCTCGATGAAGTCGCGACAGTACTTGATCGGGTGCCCGCGTTGCTCACAGAACTCACACGTGAGCAGTTGCCAGCAGTTGTCGACCGTGTGTCCGGACTTGTTGCAGTTCTCGCATCGCGGCTTCGAGTTCGAGTACGACTGACCAGTTGAGTCTTGCGTCGACGAGCTCCGTTGGTTCGTGGATGAGTTGTTCGCGTTCGCCGGGCGGACTGGCTTGTACTCTTCGTTCGTCGACGGTCTCGCGTAGCCACCACCGCCACCTCCGCCACTGCCGCCGCCACCGTTGCCGCCACCGCCAGCATTACCGCGCTGGTCGATACGATTCACGGCCGGCAGAACATCGGATGTATTCTCTTCGTTGGACTTCTTCGCCACGGTCTTCTTGGTCGGACGAAGCTGCGTCGACTCATACTGAAGCAACTTCCGCTCAAGATCATCAATCGACTCGAAGGCAGTGAATCGGAACTGCATCTGCAACGCCTTGTCATGAAGCGTGTCGAAGAACTGCTGAAGATGATCTTCCAAGTTGTCCGGCTGCGTCTCGTCGCGGAAATCGATACCCGCGCGGAGTGCAGCGCCGTTGAGCCGATACAAGTAGTTCGACGCCAGCTCGTCCGTCTTCTGCGTCAACTTGTAGTACTGAAGTCGAGGCGGGACGATGTCCGTACAGTACTTCCGCTTGAACGTCTCCAGCATCTGCCGCCAATCCTTCTTCACGTCCGTCGGTAGCTGTTGTACGAACTGCTTTGCCGGGTTGGTCATGCTGTCGACGAACATTTCAAGACGCTGTTTACCGTTCCAGCCCGACAAATTAGCCACGTGAAGGAACTTCGATAACCAAGCGCGCGCTTCCTCTGGACTTGCCTTCGCGCCGTCGAACGTTCGGATCGACAGGTTCTGGAGCACCGTCACCGGTCGGCCCGGGTTACTCCATGTCGAGTCGTCATCCGCGGTCATCTCAACTTCGTTCTCCCAGCTTACTTCGTACCGGTTGCGACGTGAACCGGCAGCAGCAACACGTGGTTCGGTAGCCGGCTTGAACGCTTGGTGCGACTCCTCTGTCTTCGTGCTCTTCCCGGTCAGCGCAGCCGTAACTCGCGCGAGCTCTTCCATGGTCATGTGTCCAGCCTGCATCAACTTGACGAACGACTCCACCACTGGATCTGCCGACTTCCGTGTAGCCGAGGCCTTCACGGGAGAATAACCATCACTCTCACCACTTGAGAAGTCGAGCTTCTTCTTGACCTTGGTGGGTTTCGCCCACATGTCTTCATCATCCGAGTCATCACTTGTGTCGACAATCTGCTTCAACGCCTTCGGTGCCGACTTCGTCTGAGGAGTGTGTACCGGGTCAGCAACCACCAAGTACTTCGCCTTCCCAAGAGCTTCATCTCCTCGACGATACGCTGCGATCGACGTCTCCCAGTCGTTCTCCGCCATCAACAGCGAGATCATGAGCCCGACATCTTGTGCTGTGCGCTCCAAATTCAACGCAACCGCATCGTTGAAGTTCGGTCGTCGCATGAACTCGTACCCACAGGCCTTCCACATATCTTCAAGTGTGCGCACGGTTTCTTCCAGATCACCAAACGAGTTGCGTGCGACGTTGACCTTGAAATGCGGCTCTGCCTGACGGACCTTCTGAAGCTCATACAGCGAGAACCAACTCTCCGGGTTACCAGGAAGATCAAGAATGTGCTTCTGGTACCGTCCTCGCTGCGCGTTCGCCTCCGTGAAGTTATACGCTCTTCTGACATCATGGTCGGCGAACTGGAGCTTGTACGTCAACGGCGGGCCCGACACCTTCACAACCGGCGCTGCTTGGGGAGCAGCTTGTACATGCTGCTCCGACTGCTTCGATTCCTCGGGATCACTTGGCATGCTGGCTAGCGACTCCACTCCTGGCATACGCACCAGTTGTCGTGTGGCAGTTGAAAATTCGCGTCCAGGCGTATGTAGGGACGATTTCCAACGCAACCGACAACAATAAACTTGCTCAGGAGATGTCCTTCACGCACTTGTCTTCTTGTACGCGCAGGATCAGGAGATATCTTCGAATTCTTTGAAGTGGAGCCCGAAACTCCAGCAATACCGTTACACGAGGGCCTCACACTCCCTCGGTTGTGACTCCGTCGATGGAAGCTTCCACCAAGCCCGCGCTCCGATGTCGGACGCCTCGCCCGATTTGGCTCAGAAGTGCCTGCTTCAGTGGTCAAGTTCGACCCAGATGCTACCAGGAAGTCAAAGATTTGGGGGAACTTGTTGACACGTGTCGAGCTTCTAGCAGGGGTTCAGGCGGCTTCTAATGGAGAGAAAGGGACTTGTGCGAAAGGGGGAAAAAGATAGACTGACTCCCCGAACGTGCCGTGGATTGTCCCTCCACCGACACCCTGGGTTATTGGGTGTTTCACACCCACTTCCCTAGGGCCCACTAAAAGGGCATCCTACACTAGGGGCTTCAAATAAAGGTTCCTACGCTACTTCCTACTCCTACTGTTTTTCTGTTATTTCTTCACTACCATTGTCCTTCACCTTCAGTGGTCAAGTTCGACCTGTTGTGGGGGAATTTCGTAGTGCTTTGCCACAGCCGCCCCTTGCGCAGCTTCAGCATCGCGGGACAAGCCAGCAACCTACACCTTGACCGGGTGCGCGCGCACCTTCACTGCTCCTCTGCTCGCGCGCGTCGGGCCTTGCGAAGAGCCGCTGGATCGAGGTCACCAAGACGACACAGTTCTTCTTCATTCTTCAATCGTTGGCGGGCATCGTCAGTCGTCCAAGGGAGTTCTCGACACGGCAGCTGCATCGTGCCCACGTTTTCAATCAGGCGCGCCCAAGTGGTGTCGCTTCGGAAGGTCTCGTGATCCGCCAGCAAGAACAAGTAATCCCGTGAGCGGCTCAGCGATACGAGTGAACGCGCGGGGTAGTCCCTCATGAACCCGAGTGTTCGGTTCCGGACCAGCGTCACGATGGTGATGTCTGCCTCTCTGCCTTGTGACGAATCTGTCGTGCGCACCTCCAGAGGCAGGTAGACCTCGATCTCACCGCGATACGGCTCGAGCAGCTTCTCCACTTCGTCCACCTGGCTCTGGTAAGGCGAGATCACGAGCACAGTCTTCGTCACGGCCGGGATATACTTTGCTGTAGCTTCCTTCGCCTGCCTTTGTTCTATCGCTTCCCTGTCGGCGTCGGCTTGTCCTCCGTGTTGCGCGGCTCGCTGCGTTGCCTCCATCTCATCGTTCAGCCGCTTGATCTGCTGTCGAATACGCAGCAGCAACTCGATTACTGCTGTTGCTTCCACGACGTTCAGCCGATTGTTTGCCTCTGCTCCTCGACCATCTCCATGGAGCTGTGCTCTCGCTGTACTTCGCGTCGGGCTGAGCCACACAACTCGCTCCATCCCGACCGCGGGACTCACCATGGTCTTCGTCTTTCTCGGCGCCTTCCTGCCCCAGGAGTCTCGCTCAAAACAGTCGGGGAGACGGAGGTCACGCAGATAGTCACTGGAGGTCTTCGCTCGATCACGCAGAGGATACTCATAAAATGGTGCAAGGAAAGCCGTGATTTTGGGATGGCTTCTAAACTCTGCACTCATGGTATATCCTGGGAACTGGACGGCGCCACTTATTTGACTGCACGCGTGCTCCAGGCTGTGTATCGCGGACCATCGAAGCTTGTGTCGTCTGTCGTCCCCTGGGTAATACTCACGCTCCGATTCCTCGGCGGGAGAGTACGGGAATAGCTGCGATGGGTCACCAACAATGACGGCGGTCTTCACGGTCGTTCCAAGCGCTTGCGGCAAACTGTGCTCTACAGTTTGTGCACCTTCATCGACTACGACGAGATCAAAACTCAAACCAGCATACCTCTCCTTCCCCAGCTGAGAGAGTGTGGTCACCACCACTTGCGAGCCTTCGATACGCCGTCGCTCTTCGTTGCTGATCTCAATGGCGGCTTGCTCCTTGGGGATGCCAAACAATTGGTGCTTCTTCTTCAAATCTTCGATCACCGCCTTGAGGTAGTATGGTCGTCTCCCCGGGGGAAGTGGCATCCGGTCGCCCATGGCGTTGCGTGCCACACCAATGCGCAGCAATCGCTCCGACCCCATGCGCTCCACTTCGATCAATCTCGCCAAATCCTCATCAATTGCGGCATTTGTCTCTGACACAATGGCCACTCGCTTGTACGGATACGCTGCACAGTAGGCTTTCACCATCTTGGTGATCAACGTCGTTTTGCCGCACCCGTATGGCCCACGAGCCAAGATAATCCCAGTCTGGATCAGTGCTGCCCGGATGATTGAGAGCTGATCTGCGTCCACGAACTTAGCTACTGCTAGGTACTCTTTCGTGCCCACGGCACGTTGACGTTCGTCTTGAGCGCGAGGTTGGACGCCTACCTGCCGCTGTGCGAGGAGCTGCACCATGTATGAAGGCTGCTTGGCGGCACGCTGGATACTGTCGAAGCGTCTGAGATAGTTGCCGAAGTTCCCTTTCGGCCCCCAAACAAGTTGGTTCCGGTACTTCTTCACGTCTTCCATCGATACGTCAGTCAGTATCACCCAGGTGAACTGGACACGAACAAGGCACGCCCAACCGAGCCGCACGTGCACACTGCGCCTTTGGCCACGCTCTCGAGTCTCGTAGTATAGGCGGCCGAAGCCTCCGTCCTCTAGTCGCTGATCTTCGAGGATTGGCTTGTCCATGGATCGGTGTAGGATGATCGCAGTCAGCACTCCCAGCAGTGGACGTACATGGTCCATCATCTTGGCCTTGATGCCCGCCGGCCACGACGCAGCCAGGTGATTGGCCATCCCATAGCCGTGCAACGACAAATGAATATATCGTGGTCTTGCTTTCTCGTCGAGAGGACCTTGCTTCACGATCCCGGTGTCGATACTTGCCTCCCGATGTACTGCCAACGTCATCGCCAAGAGATAGTCGTGAACGTCTTTGAATCGGTCGAGGTACACTCGCTGGCGCTGTAGGTAGTCCCAGTGTCGGCACACGCCTCGATGCTCGTAGCCCTTGCATGTCGCCTGATAGAATAAGCAGCACTGTGGATCTCGACACGGTCCAAACTCGCTCTCCCACATCTCGCGCAACCACACCACCAGGTGCGCCTTCTCCCGCAGCAACAACGTAGCGACGAACAGTAGACGACGGAGGTCTTCCAATCCCACGCGTGGACGGAACCCACCGTCGGTAGTGAACGCGTCATCCTTGTACATCGCTTCACGTTCTACGTAGGTCCGTCGCAGAGCCTCCATGTCCGAGCTTCTATCAATCCGGCTCATCCAGAAGTGATCGCGTGTGGCTTCAACCATGCGCACCCAACGTCCGCGATCGGCATAAATGATAAGCCACTCCTTGTTCCTCTCCCGATCTGCTGCTGTGGATGCCCCGTCAGTCGGATCCCGTCGAGGCGACATTGGTACCGTAAGTCGGTCCCCTGCGGTCGTCTGCTCTACTGGAGGTCTCGAGCCTTTGGTGTCTTCATCTTCATCATCATCACCCTTGCTTTGCTCGTTGCCGGTGTCGCCTTCATGTTCTTCGGGCTCTCCCGACAATTCTTGCATAGTTGGGGCGCTCGCTCCTCCTTCGGTGCGGATGGCCTCATCTGTATCGGGCTGGACTGCTTCAGTGGTCAAGTTCGTCGCGGCCAATCCTGTTGTCATAGACGACAACTCAGACGATTCTTCATCCGCGATCAGCTCTTCTATTGACGCACTTGGCGATTGGACGTCAACAGCGGGCCCTTGCACGTCGTGTGGTTCATCGTTAGGGTCACTGGCTCCTGGCGCATCTTGTGCGTCTGTCGCCCCTTGCCCGCTGGTCTCGGGTGCTGCTGAGGGCGGTTCTACAGACAGACTCGATGGCGATGAATGTGCAACCGTCGTGACCACAGGTGCACGTGCGCTCTCCTTCGCTGCCATAGTCATCGTCGCTAAGGGTCGGTCTGCGGCTAAGTTCAACGGGGATGAGCTTGCAGCTCTCTCTTCAACAAGTGCACCTGCATCTCCTCCTGTTTGGGTCGTCACAATCGACTTCTCAACGGCTTCCATCTCACTTGCGCTCGTCTTGTCAATGCCCGTGGTGTTAGCAACATCAGGTACCACACCTTCGGCTGGATGTTGGTCACGCGTATCTTCGTCGGCTTCGTGTTCTTGTCGCGGCGATCCCACGGGTCGTGTCACTTCCGAGAGTGGTACAATGCCACGTTGATCTCGATGCGGAGTTGTTTCGACTGGTCTTGCACGAGTGCCGCCTCCTTCACCTTCTGATTCTACACTCGCCACCGATGTTGATGTCTTGGTTGGAATATCATCCGGACCACCTCCTGGGGTTTTCAGTGAGGATCCCGTCACTTCAGCCGGAACTGCCTTGGATCTTCCTTCGTCGCCCGATTCTGTAGTATGAGCCAACGACGCTGCTTCAGTGGTCAAGTTCGGGCTCTCCTCTGGAACGGTTGAGGCCGGCATCCTCCCTGCTTCAGTGGTCAAGTCCGCATCCTCCACCGGGGCACCCGAAGTAGAAATCGTCGCTGAAGCTGATACACCATGCGTGGGGATGTACAAATCCATGGACGGGGTTGCTGCTTCTTCGTCACCTTCTTGCTCATCCCCACTGGGTCCACTTGGGTAGTACTCTGTGTCGTACCACCCGTCAGGGGGAGCCGGACGCAACTCTCTCGCTTCTTGTACATCACCACCATCGCTGAGTTCGTCTTCGTCTGCGGGGACGTCGGCAGATACGTCAACATCTGTCGTTCTTGACACCGGCACATCCTTACGATACTTCTGCCACTTTCGCAGCACATACGTAGGCGGCTCTCCTGTCTTCTTGACGATGTACGGTATGGCTTGGCGCCGTGGGAGCCCTTTCGCCACGGCATCTTCGACAACATCGTCATCTTCTGCTGTCCAGAGCGCCCGGATGCAATACGCAGCCACAGGCTTGCGACGTACGTTGTACAGTCGTGTCTGAATGGCTTGGACACTGCGAGGTTCGACGAGCAACCCCTCTTCTGCTACAAACCGATCCAGTCGCTGCTTGAGCTCTGCCAGCTGGAGACCCTCGTGTTTCACAATGAACTCATCTTCATCCTTCGTCCAGTAGTTCTTGCGGGTCGTGAGCTCTCCTTCATCGTCGGCAGGTGCTTGACCTTGTAGCGTCGATGCTCTGCTGGTCTCGCGAGCCGTGTCGTCTGCTGCTTCGACGAGCTCCACACCCGGGTCCGCCACCAGCTTCACCAATTTTTGTGCAATGGCATAGGCTGTTCTGCGATGCCTCTGGCCAAACTGCTGTTCATGCGCTCGTGCGATCTCACTCAATGGCTTCCCAGCGGCTTGAAGTCGCATCACCAACTGTACTTCGTCCGGGGCCCATCGTACCGTGCTGTCGCCACCTGACCGCATACGCTTGAGCTGATTCCGACAACCTTCTGGTTCGCGCACGGGCCAGTCGCTCTTCTGCGCGAAGATCCCGTACTGTGCATATATCTTGGACTTCGGCCAGTTCAGCGCCTCTCCTGCCTCGGCGATCTCACGGAGACATTGCTTCTCATCCTCGGTCCACGGGGGCTGCTTGGTTGCTGGGCTCTGACGGGTTTTCTTCGTCTGCGTCAACGTCATCTCGGCTTTCCGTTTCAAGAGTTTCCGTGCTTCGTCGGGCGTCAACTTTTGCTTCTTCTGGTCTTCCCCGCGAGCCGTACCCTCAACTCCTCGCTTCCGCGCGGGTGACACACTCTTCTTCCTCGATCCATGCGCAGACTGACGCGGGGTGACCTTCTCTTCACTGTCGGAGTCAGCCTCATCATCTCTCGACGCTCCACTGCCTTCGCTGTCGTTGTGACGGTCTTCGCCTGACGCTTCCGCAGAATCTGCATCATCCTCGTCTGCCGCACACGCTCCCGCCTGTCTCGTCAGCCGCTGTTGTGCAGTGGCGCGCGCCGCGCGCGGCGGCATCTTGCGCTGCTCCGTAGCCCGCGTGTCGCCTCCCTCGTCGTCTGCCATAACGGCCAGATCTTTACGCCACTTCCAAGTGCTTGGCGTTGTGACCAGACTCCACCTCAAAGAAGGGGAGTCCCCGACTAAGTACGGCTACCATGACCATCACTCTTGACAGGAACTGACTCTCGCGTCACAACATGGCTTGTCTCGCGGGCCGGGTTGAGGACGACTCTTCGCGGGCCTGACATCATCTGGCCATGCCCTTCGTTTGCTCGACTTGGGTACACACCTCTCGCCGCGCGTCACTCCCTTTTCTTCAAGTTGAACCACGTCAACCGTCTGTTCGCAGCCATCACACGTTTGGGGCTGCACTTGGTGCACTAAGCGCCCCGCTCTGTGTTGCGAGCGACGCTCAGCGTGTGTCGCCCCTGCCCCGAGCACCCGTGTGTACCACCGCATCGAAGCACGTGCCTCCCGTCATTAGCGCTGGCATGTGCCTCGTGACGTCCCATTCAACGCCTCGTCGTCCCACACTTCGCCATCATGGGCCCAAAGAACCACAGCCTCACAGATCAAATCTGCCGAACGCCACTCTGTCCGGGATGGGGACTTGGTCACTGTCGCACCCCTCCACCGGCGTTTGGCTCGGGTCATCACAGCTTCACTGGTCAAGTCTGCCGTTGGACACTTCGTCTGGGTTGGGGGCTAGGTTACCGCCGCGCCCCTGTCGACACTTGGCTCGGACAGTCACTGCTTCACTGGTCAAGTCTGGCGGGAGACCTTCTGCCTGAGTCGCCGCAGCGCACATAGCGAGCTGCCGCGCCTTGCTCTTCGGCGTCCCTTGAGACCATTTCGCCGCCATCCTTGGGCACACCCGGAGACATCCTCACCGTATTCCTCGAAGGCCTCACGATATCACCAACAATTGAGCGTTACACCGCCCCTCGACCACCTGCGTTCTCGTCGTCTTAATGCTCGACTCACAACTCGACACCTCGTCAGAACATGAGCCAGCACGCTGACACGTTCCTCAGCAGACACCAACTGGGAGCCACGATGCATGTACGTTGACACACATCGCAACTCATCGCCGAACACGCTTGCACCACTCCATGTACTGACCTCATCATCTGTCGTTCCGACTCGATAGCACGGCTCCGACCAGTGCACACCATCGCCCCCAGCTTCATCGGCGGGCTCAACCCATTCACCAGCATCCGAGCGAGGAGCTTGCTCAGTGGTCCCCTTTCGAACGACGCGTCTTGTTGCCTCTATTCCTTCACCGCGCTCGGTCTTCCATCCTCACAGCACCACTCAATCAACCCAGCCTCATCACCATCCACATATCGGCTGGACCCGTGCGCCCCTTGTCATCGACCCATTCACATAGCTGGGCTCAACGACATGTTCATACGCGCGCTTTCATCATGTCATCGCGGGCGGCTGCGTCACCCTGGTGGTAAGCTGCTCCTTCTTGTCGTTCGCGATCTTTTCACCCACAATCTCTTTGCGCCTCACTCAACCACTCCTTCTTCATCACAGGCGGTGTTCATCGTACCACCGCGAGCTTCAATCACGCGAGACCCGGCAACACTCGTCCAAATTCTGTCTTCATACGTAGTCAGTGTTGCAGCTCCGACAGGCTTCGATCATGTCGGCCACAACACCTCCCACACCGTCATAGTGGTAAGCGTAACAATACACAACGGGCTTCCATCCCGTGGTTCGTAACAGCTCCCGCTTCACTTCATCTTCTTTTCACTATGGGCACTGTGGCTCCAACGGGCTTCTATCCCGCTGGCCACCGAGCCGCATTCTTCAGCATCTTTAAACAGTGGTTGCCGCAGCTCCGCACGGGCTTCTATCCCGTCGGCCACGACACGACCCACTTCTTGCTGTCACGCCTTCATCGATAACGTGGTCGTCAGGCTTGAGCACATCTTCAACCAGCGTCTCTTCTGGCCACTGTACAGCTTGTAGCGCTTCGGCGCGGCCAACTCGGGCCCCCGCCAACACAATTGCACTGTCTTCACTCTCGCAACCAACTAGGGTCCGCGAGGTTACCTCCACAACCGACTCGGGTCCGTGGGGCCATGTTTGATGTGTTGATCACGTACTCGATCGCAGCAAGTCCACTTCACTCGACTCTTTTAGCACTGATCATGACATATTCAACTCTGTTCTTCTTCATACCAATCGATCCTGCATCGTTTGTACCCACAGGGGCATCTTCAGCTTCCACACACCGCGGAGAAGTCATCGGCGGTCTCTCTCTTCGAGCCTCCTCTCTCTGACACTTTCCGTGGCGTCTCCTTCACACACTCCTTCCTCTCTCCTCATTCTCTCGCCCCACTCTCTCCTCCGCCCGTCGCCGCCCCTGGAGCCCATAATGGCTCAGAACTTGCCGCTTCACCGGTCAAGTCCGACCAAGGACTCAATGGTGCGATGGTTAGGCATCGGATGTCGGCGATCGCGACGCTGGAGTCGCATCCGGCTGAGCATCCTCGATCTCCTCGACTTCTCCTTCGGACAGCTCCTCCTCGTCGTCTTCTTCTGCGGTCTGGGCTGCCTCGCGGCGGCTTTCCCACGCTCTCTTCGCATCGAACTCGTACAGGAGTGCTGTGCAGTTCAAATCTTCTTCTTCGACCCAACTCATCTCGTCATACCCGACCCACTTCACGAGGTACTCGCGCATGCGTCTTCCGTTCCTCGTCCGCTGCTTGTACCTGCAATCAAGCACCTCCTCGACCTCGTACTCGTCATCGGCACCAGGTTCGTACCAAGAGTCTTCTGGTAATAGTGCTTCATCGAGCTCGAGTTCACCCTGGGCCTCCACACGCTCTCGGGGTCTTGACATACGGGAAATGAACGGCTTCAACCTGGAAATGTGCACGAGGGGGAAGATACGACTTTCCTTCCTGTCGATCTTGAGTCGATACACAACATCACTCACTCGCTCTTCAACCTCGTAAGGTCCGTGCCACAAATGCGACAGTTTCCTCACAAGCCCAGTCTTGACCAAATCATGGTAGATC
>JAADVY010000480.1:0-15973 GCA_023336035.1 Pythium plurisporium
TGGCCCACTGGGGGGGGGGAGACGTGGGGAGTTGAGCACCAACGCGCCGCTCTGGGCTGTGGGCGCCACCTGTGCAGGTGAGTTTTGGCCCTTTCCGTACGGCGCTGTCAGGGCTGTGAGGAGTCTGTCGCCCGCAAGGCAAGGCACAACTCTGTGGAAATAAACGAGTACAGTATGTATTCAGACGACCATACAAATTTCAAGTCATCAGGAGGGCGACAGGGTTCTTTTGTGCATCAAAACAAAGGATCCAGCCAATCAGGTGTGCACAACGTGATCCGAAAAATGGGCATTTTCCCAACGGCTCGAGATGGGGGTTAGGACTTCATTGTGTTGCTTACAACGAATAAGTCAGAGGCTTCTTTCGATGGTAACCGTCCAGCAGCTCCAGCGTGACACACCACGAAGGTTCGAAAAAAAGCAAAACAAAAACGGAACTCGTTCTTCTCTGTGATTCCGAAAAAAAAGGATTAACTACGGTACATATAATACAAAAATGAAAATTGAACTTTTTGAAGATCATGACGGAATCTTCCATCACACGGGCCACATCTTCTGTCAGACCAGCTGGGTGGATGCAGTGGTGACCAAGAAAGGTGGCTGTTGTTGGGAGGGCAAACCAATTTGCTTTGGTTACCAACGGGAGTAATGATCAGGAACTGCTGATGTCCACTGCGATGCATGACGCGATCTTCTGGCGCCAGATGACCACGTGTATGTGTGCATGGTGTGTGTGGACACGCTTTCTTCCGCATGCATCACGTGCGATCGTCTTGCGTGTCTCCCTGTCCACCGGTCATGCGCTGAAATGGGTGCACACAAGGGTTAACAAATCTCTCCGCCACATGTCAACTCGCCACGGCGGACATTACAATATTACCTCTCGGATCGCGCGCAGCAGCCGCCGCCGCTCGTCCTGCACGCGCTTCTTCTTCTCAAAGGCGGCGCGTGAATCCTCAACCGCGCGCCGCCACTGCTCGTCGACTTGCCGCCGCTCGGCTTCATGCTGTTGGCGTTCCCGCTCCTCGACCTCGGGCGTCCATTGCGCCTCTTCCTATATCACCCATACCCACACAAGCAGTCACCTCATGGTGGGGGATACGCCAGCATTGGTCTAGCGTACCGTCGCTCGAAGCTCGGCCGCGATCGTCGCAAACACGCGCCGCGCCTTGCGCTTCTGCCGGTTCTTGCGCTTGGTCCGAGCTTTCCCCATGCTTGTCCTTCCAGCCACTGTCTCAGTCTCTTTCACAGGTAGACCACCGTTCAACACAGGATCCTGCGTTGAAGCATATTCGTTTGAAGAAGTCCTGACGTTTCCCTTTTGATCGCGTCTCCTCGTGGGTTCGATCTTCAAGGGCAACCACGGCCTCCACGACGATCGTCCGTCCGCTGTCGGCGCCACTTCCCCCCCGCAACAGTATGTTCGAGAAGGTGGTCGAGTCGATTCTCGTCGAGTACGTCTCGGAATGGGTCGAGGGGCTCGACGCCGAGAAGATGAAGATTGGGCTGTTCGGTGGCAAGGTCGAAGTGCGCGAGCTCAAGCTCAAGGCCGCGGCGCTCGACCGCTTCCAGCTGCCGCTGCGGGTCAAGGCCGGTACACTTGGACGGCTCACGCTCAAAGTGCCGTGGAAGCGACTCACGAAAGAAGCGGTCAAGCTCGTGGTCGAGGACGTGGTTCTCATGGTCGTGCCGGCCCACCAGGACGAGATGCAGCGGCTCAAGAACGGCAAGCTACTGGACGCCGCTGAGGACTCGTACGAGATGCGCATGCGGTTCACCAAGCAACAGGAAGTGCGTGTGCGGGAGCTGTACGAGAAGAGCAAAGCCGACGACGGCCGTCGCGTGTCGGACGCCGGTGAGGACGGCACCGGAAGCCCCCATGCGAGTGGGAGCCCCCACGCGACCGGAAGCCCCAGTGCGGGGGGCGATACGACCTCGGGCTGGGGGTATCGCGAAAAGATCTTGCACAATATCCTGGACAATATCTCGGTAGAGATCAGGAAGATCCACGTTCGGTACGAAGACACCTCGCAGATGCTGTCCAAGAATGCCTTGGCCGTCGGCCTCACGATCGAGTCGATCGTCACGCGTACCACCAACGCCAACGGCCACGTGACGTTTGTCGACCGTGCGCAGTCACATACGCCGTTTGTACACAAAACACTCGAGATCGTGCAAGTCGGTCTCTATTGTGACAATACCGTCCCGTTGGAGGAACTCGTCGGCGCGCGTCGCCACAAGCCGCCGTCCGATACTTATATTATTTGTCCGTTCAACATCACTGCCAAGATGACAGTTAATCACGATGAAGCCACAGCGTTCTCGATCCCACGTCTCCAGTTTGTCGCGGACATTGGCTCGATTCTCGCATCGGTGACCCAGAGCCAGTGCAACGATCTCATCAGTGCAGTGAACTACGTATCGACCCACGAAATCTATCTGAAACGCATCCACATTCGCAAGAAGCGACCCAAGATCCCCGTGAAGCGAGATGCCAGGTCGTGGTGGATGTACGCATTCTATGGAGTCCAGATTCTGTATGGACTCGAGTCCAAAAAAGGAACCACGATTGGCAGCCGCATTATGGCGTCCAAATCTGCTACGAGATCGTGTTCATGGAAGCTCTTTGGACAGTTATGGCTTCAGCGCAAAGAGTACATCGTGCTCCACAAGAAACTGCTCAAAGGTGCTGCGAAGAAAGTGCCACCGGAGACACTGGTCGGCGAGCGGATACGACTGACCGACCTCGAAGACGATCTTGACGTGGACACGATCGTCTTCTTCCGGCTATGCGCGGAGCACGAGTACGAGATGGAAGAAAGTCGACATGATTCGGTGAAGAAGCTGTCGTGGAAAGCTCGCTGGAAATCCAGCAGCAATGAAACCAAGGCAGCAACTCCATCTGTACTACGGCGATTGGATCCGTTGGAGAGACTCGTCTTGTACACAACTGTTGCCCAGCAAATGAACGCATCGTCGACAGCAATCGCAGCCAAGGAGCAAGAGAAACTCAATTCCAAGGCGATTCTGTATGCCCTCGATCTTGCTGTGAAGAGCTTTGCATTCTCACTCGTTGAACCAACGCATACTGGCACCAAAGAGTTTCTCAGATTCGAGCTCGACCAGTTTGTGTTTGCTGTTTTCCAGCGCACGAATGCGTGTAAGATCGCCGCCGGCATTAACTCCGTTCATATGCTAGATTACGATCATGCCGTTCGAAACAGCTCGGGGACTACGGAGCCGCAACCTTTGTTTTACACTCTTGCGTCTTCAAAAGATCTGGCTACTGGAGAAGACGGTGCCGCCGAGCAAGCACCAAAGTTTGTTGACTTCAGCATCGATACATCGGAGACACATTTCAAGCTAAACTGTAGTTTCCAGCCTTTCCGATATATACACCACCTGGCTGTAGCCACGAAGCTTCAAGGTTACTTCGTAATTCAAGTGGAGGTAGCGCCGGAGCTCAAGGAGAATGCCGAAGAAGCTTTTGCCAGCTCGTCGGTGTGGCTGAATAATGCTGTGTTCGCTAAGCCTCCACCAGCTGCGGTTCGCGCCGCTGAAAAACAGCGACAAGATGCGCGATCAAAAGATCCCGGCGCGGCCGCTCGAGAGGTTGAGTTCAGTGTGGAACTTCCAGTCGTTGAAGTCTTCGTTCTGAGCAGCGATACATCTCCTATTCTCGAGGCAAAACTCGCGGACACTCGCTTCAAGAGTGGTAATCTGTTGGACACGTTTGAATTCGCAATTGACGGTGTGGGAGTGACATTCATCGACGGAATTCCAAATGGTCCCGTCGGTCACACGAAACCACCGCCAGTGCCGTCGTCAAGTGCCGCAACAAGAACGAACAGCTACTACGAACTCGCAGGTCGTAAGAGATCGACAATTTTACGCAAGACAAGGGTTGTGTTTAGCGGAGAGAAGAAGCAGGATCCGAAGCGTGTTCCGTGCTGGGCGATGAAATGCACAGCACCACCGATTTACTTCACCCTATCAAGCGCTCAGTACCAACAGGTTGTTCAAGCTTCAGCTGCCTGGGCTCTTTCCGCGACCCAACAAGACAACCACCCGAAACTTGTCCGACAGAGTGCTGCTGTTGACGTCGGTTCTACAGTATCGCCAAGGCCTCCTGCGAAACCGAAGCCCTCCGCTGAAGTTGAGGAGTTTGACCCCAACGATGAGCGGTTCACTCTATGTATTCATATCCCACAGATCCTCATAGTGTTGGAAGGTGGAGGTGGAATGCCTATGGTCCATACCTCCCCGTCCGACGACGCACCGTCAAATGATGCTGAGATGGACTTGGTTCTTGACGTGCGGCTCATCAACATCGAAGCAAAATTCTCTTCTACAGCTCAAGCAGTCTCAGCAGACTTCCGACGGCTTCTTTTCTTCAAACGGACGAGTACTCGACAGCAGCCGCGTCTTGATTCGCACGGCAAGAAGATGAAACTTACAACCGCGGAGGCAATCTCTCAAGTGAACAAGTCTGGCCCGAACTCGCGCACGTCTAGTCTGAATGAACACCCAGACGAGCCTGATCCAGCATTTGACTTGGAGACAGGCGAACCGTCGACCAAGTTGGTCGAAATCGGGCAGAAAGTGACCATTCTTGTATCGTCGGTCGATCCGTTCAAAGGCAAAGTGAAGGTGCAGCAAGTCGCGCTGTATTGGGACCACGATTTGCTGACGGCGCTATTCCGTTCGTACTTGTGGGGAAACGCTGTCGTGGCGAAAAGTGCACCTAGCAGTGCTTCCTCTAGCCGAACAAGTAGTAGTAACTCGACCAGTTCAACACTCGACAATGAGAAAACACCCGACACGAAGGGTGTTGTCGTGCCAAGTTCGGAAAGCGAGTCGTTAGCACCGATCTCGCTTGAGATTGGTGTGGATAGGTGGTTTGTGTTCATGCGACCCCACGGTACCATCTCTTCACGGTTCACTCTGAAGCTGCATGGAAAAGATCTGAAGTGTAACGTCTCGACCCTCAGTAGGAGCTTCACGAGCATTCAGCTACAAGCAAGCAACGGGGTCTTTCTCGAGTCATTCAGATTTGTCCCTCCGCAAGACGATCTTCCGGGAGGTGACGATGTTTGCGAGTTACTCCAAACCCGAAAGTTAAATTTGAGTATCGAGACTGCGGGGCAGGGCGGTTTAGCTCATCGAACAGGAGCCGCCACATATGTGTGCGTGGAGGCTACTGCAGTGGAACTAAACTACGTGCACGCGCACATTCTCGTTCTTGCGGACCACTTGACCAAGCAAATAATTGGGTTCTTCAACTGGGTCAGCATCCAGATGCAGCCACGCGGTATCAAGGTTCCAGTCACTCGAACAAAACTGGACGTCAAAGCCGACAAAATCAAAATGCTTCTCCCTCGTGGACCCGTTGGCAATGCCATTGAACGCGAGCGCAAACCGGAGCGTATGGAGCTCGATGTTGAACAACTGGTGATCTCATCCCGCCCATACCCGAAGGACAAGAAGATCGAACAGCTTCTCATTCGTGCGGATGGCATCCAGCTTGCTTCATTTCTCGTGGACACAGCTCGCGACCATACTGATGCTGTTGCGTCCGTCGACGAGGCGGTACAGCGTGCTGAGGAGAGTCAGGTTAAGCACGCCCAACACCATGCTGCCGTGCTGTCAAAAACCACAATACTCGCCCACGAGTCCATTTTTGTGGACCATGTGAGCCTTCCGATCCCTCGTAAACCTCGAAAGAAGAAAATGGGTGTTGTGGCGAACGTCGATTTCTCAGGTAGCGTGCCATCAAAACCAAAGCGACCTTTGGATTTGGAGGATGTCGCCAAGGAGATGGAGAACTATTGTGGGTTCGTCCGAGTATTCCTTGAGCGACCAAATGACTGGGACAACATGGATGACAGCAAGAAACTGAGACTCAACATTCAAACAGGAAAGTGCATCTCCCTAGCTATTGAGAAACAGCAAATTGAGCTCTTCGCTTGTCTGGCGGACGAGAACTTTGGGCGACTGGAGCTGCCCTCAAACCGTGACGGAATCAAGGACGAAGACGACGAGAAACAAGTCATTGACGTACAAGTCGCGGTTGGCGATGTATCCCTGCGCTTGCTCCGGCCGTCGAGCGTTGCATTACGAAACACTCGGAATGCGGCTTCCATGGAAGGAGTGCCAGAACGAACTGTTGGACGAATTGACATTGAGTGTGTCAGTGTCTCAGTGCTCGGCTTTGCGTCTTCCCGTGGCCAGCAACGTATCACGGCGTCAAGGGCTCGTTTTTGGAAGGTTGATGCAGTCGAGACAAAGCATCAAGACAAAGAAGGCAGACTCATTTCTCGTATTGAACATCACGAGATTGAGTGCGGGGAGCTGTATTTGGCCTCCGAGGACTCTGGCTTGCAGTGCATCGATGTCACCATCGACCAGCACGGTGTCCACTTGCCAGGCGGAGAGAATCGTGGCGAACGACCTCCGATGCCACTTGAGATACGCATCCATGTGGACACGTGCGCACTCCTACCATCGTTCTTGACGCTCTTGACTCGTGCAATGCCTCATCTTGTTGTTCATCCAGACTTTCCAGGCTACGCGAAGAAGAAAGGAAGCCCAATTAGCGTGTCAGTGACCACCGGCATGGTTCATTGCATGCTCGCTCAACACCGAGTCATCACACAAAACACTGAGAGAGATACGAAATCGCTACCGCTCAACTTGGTTCTCAGTGGGTGCGCAGTTGTGCGTTACAGTGACGGAGAAGGGGGAACAAAGCATATCCAAGTATTCGGACGGAAAATGTCGCTCGAAATCTCTGCACATTGGCCTCCATTACCGGAGAATGATCGGGCGAACGCAGTAGCCCCATCGCCTTGCTCAACACCGACTTATGCATCACCGCGAGCCAGTCGTGGATCCACACCATTCTCCCAGGCAAAACACTCGGCAAGCCTAGACGACTACCGACGAGTTTTATGCGACGATTTTGCAGTCGATCTAGATCTTGTCGACACGGAAGAGTTGGACAACATCATGAAAATTTCGACCTCCCTGACGCACTTTCACGCTGTGCTGTGTACATTCGATCTTGTCTTGTTGACAAACGTCCAGGATTTGATCGATTCCATTGCCAACGAGGCGTCTGTGAATTCTAGTTCACGACACAACTCACGGACAAGATCTCGCATGCGAAATGGGAGCTCGCGCGTCTCTTCAAGCACTCAAAACAGTCAAACGCTCGATCTTGAGCAGCTAAGCAAGAAACTTTTTGTGTCAGTGATGCTTGAAGACGTGAGTGTCACGTTCGTCCGAGAAATTGGTGAGTATTTCTCTCCGCTTGCTCGTGTGTACTCCTTTCGTATGGTCTGTGATGTCAATACAGAGAAGCCACCGCTGAAAGGGAGTGACTCAGCATTGGCTCCGCAAACAATTGCCGTGCGACTGCAATTTCCGGATGATACGGACAGCGACCTACGGGATGATGAGGGGCTTAGCGTATGGGCGTTTAACGCTGTACTTGGATCCTGGGAGCCCATTATCGAACCTTGGACGTTCACGCTGGCATTGACCGGTCAGACAGATGGGCAAGGGACAGCATCGACGAGGATCGACATCACAGGAAGTGAAACACACACCTTCAACGCCAACTTCTCCCCTCGACTACTTGATTCATTCTGCGCTATCGCCAAAGAACTTGAGCCACTTGAACAAGGAGGGTCGGTGCGAAATTCGATCCCAGCAGCGAGTGCGAGCGTGATTTCGTGCGGATTTTATCTGGCAAACGATACAGGTGCCAGTATCACGTACTGGGTGAGCGACCACGCCACAGCGTCGTCGGCACCATCCCGTGGGTTTACTTACGCACCTCGCTCGAAGCGGATTCCGGAAGTGTTGCAAGCTGGTCACAAGGTGCCGTTGAAGCTCTCGACAGCGATTTTCCCATCACTACCCAATGACCAAACGCTCTCGTTCAGCTGGGGTGACGATGAGTGGCACCCGCTCACGGATGTTCGTATCCATAGCGCAGGCAAGTACGTCTACTCGATACTGCCAAAGGCAGCATCAAGGACCAACAGTCGCACAGTGTCGTCATCTTCAGCCTTGAAAGCCCAGCAGTCTCCGAAAGTCTTGATTGCTTTGTTCGACATCTCAGCCGTGTTTGGATATCGGACACTGACAGTTTCATCACTCGTTCGTCTGTTCAACGAGTCGGATGTGACGATTGAGTGTGCACTGCTGGGCGACGACGGGAAAACAGTCACCGAATTTGGCGTGCTCGAACCACAAAGTGCTTGCGGTGTTCCTATCACATTGATTCGATCGATCGCTGGCCTTCGATTGCTCATTCGACCTCACCGAGCCACTCCCGCGGCCAGTGACTCACGCTCAGGTGAGGCAATAGAAAGCTTGCCCTCGTCGACTTCGGATGCGCACTCGTCGGTGTGGGACAGAGAGCATCGATGGAGCAATGAGCTACTCATCAATGACAAAGATGAAGTCGTCGAGAGCATTGCAGCGTGTTCTCTCGTTCTCGACGATTTTGACTGTCGGTGCCAGCGCATGTTTGACGGATCACAGCCTCTCCATGTTAGCCAGATATGTCGAGCCAACGGCTCGTTTTTCCGAGTGTGGAATCGAATTTTCACGGCATCCAACAGTAACAACCTCAAGTATGCACAACTGCGCGTGTTTCCGACGCTCACATTTGAGAACAAATGCGGTGTGCCAATCTTCGTGGTCGCGTTTGTGTTCAAGAAAGTGCGCCGCACGGGAGTCTCCCAGGATCGAGAGTACTCCCACATTGTCGCTTCGGAGAAAATCCCGCCGCACGGCAGTATGCAGTTCACAGCATCATCGCTACAAGAGGGTACGTTCTGTTCGGTGTCAATGACGGGTTTCAGCTGGAGTAAACTTTTCCGCCTGCCAAGCGCAATGGACACGAACGGAGCGGTGCTTTCACCCACAAATGATAGCAAGAGTGGAGTGGGAGGTCTTTCGTCACTGATGTCTAGTGCAACTGGTGGCTCTTCACCCGTCCCATCATCACCATCGTCTTCGTCGTCTCAATCGACAGCTTTGAACAATGAAATCCTCTGTTCAGTCGAGGATTTCAAAAGTCGCAAAGCATCGATTCATGTCGTGCTTCACAGTGCCACAAGCGAGCATCCGATGCGTCGAGTGGTGGTCCAGCCGCGATATTTGATTCGCAACGAAAGCAGCTTGAGTCTCACATTCGAGCCCAGTTTCAAGAATAAGGCTCGTGCTCAAGGAACCAAATCATTTTTCGCCATGCCTTCGTCCGCATTCGCTAGCAAGCAAGCATCCGCCTGCTGCGGCTCGCCCCAACTGGAGATGATCCACACCAAACTGAACGCGCTTCATGGGGCGACCACAACTCCAGCAGCGCCGACCTCCAGTAACCAAAGATCCGTTCGTGCTGCGGGGCCAACGGGCATTAATGCGGTCTCGTCACCAAGTGTAGACGAAACGGCTCACTTCTACTGTTCTGAGACCAACATGATCAGCGTCCAAATCGAAGGAAACACGCTTGCCGCCTCTGGTGTCGTTCAGTTCCGTCTTGAAGCCGCTGTTGGTGGAACAAATAGTACTATCCGATTGTATGACGAATCCAAACAGCAGTGGCATGACGTT
Source organism: Pythium plurisporium (assembly GCA_023336035.1). Lineage (NCBI taxonomy): Eukaryota > Oomycota > Peronosporomycetes > Pythiales > Pythiaceae > Pythium > Pythium plurisporium. Next base: position 9,628 of record JAADVY010000480.1, read on the forward strand.
GTCGTGATCCTCGAACAAGTGGACGCATTCACGACCAAAGCGACATTTGTCGATCGGTACGTATTCCTCAATAGGACAGATTTCCACCTGCTTGTCGTCCCGGCGAGCGACATCATGGGTACGAGCACGCAAGACCCCATGACGGGGTCGGCGATGAAGCCCCACACGTCGACACCTTTCCACTGGGCACACCGTGCTACAGCTCCATCGGATCCGACAATCCGCATCAAAGTAAGCGATCCGAGTGTGACGGGTTGGCGATGGAGCGGTCGACTCTCATTGCATGACGTGAGCGAGTGTGCATACAAGCTCAGTAACAAGTACACGAGCCAAGTCCATGCGATCCGTGTCGAGGTGCGCGTTGAGTCCTCTGTGCGTGTATTTGTCGTGATTTCAAGTGAAGACACCGCGCCGTTCCCGTTGTATCGAATCATCAATTCATCGGCGCAAGAGATCATCCACTTCAAGCAATCGTTTGAGGGCGGTAGTGGCGAACTCTCGGAGCAGGCTGCGTCACCTGTGGACTACAATCGCGGCGTCACACAGCGCTTGTTCCCAGGAGAAAGCTCGTGTTTTGGATGGGACGAAGGGTTCTTTCTGCAGTCGCTAGAGCGTGTACTGGAGATCTCATACACGGTCGAGTCTGTTCACACGAAGGTACTACTCGATCAGCCGGGCGAGGCACAGCGAATTGAGCTTCCAGCAACATCGGCCAGGCCCGCAACAAGTATTTATGTACACTGGTATCTGAACGGGGTGACGAAGACGGTGCATGTTCATGATACACAGCTGCCACGAGACAAGCTGACCGGCAAGCTGAATATTGACGCGGCACAAAACCCGCTGAGTCGGCCCAGCATTGCTCCCGTGATATCTCAAATCGCATTTGAATTGAAAATGCCCAATATGATGCTCTCGATTCTGAACAGCACGCCAGAAGAAGTGCTACTCTTCACTGCCGAACGATTTGATTTCAAGTACGCAAGCTCGCGCGGCCAACACGACGAAATTGAAGTCAAGATTGGCTCATTCCAGCTCGATAATCAACTGGCGAATGCTGTCTTTCCTGTCGTGTTCACACCGACGCCATTAAATGCGTCGTCTACGTCGGCAAATCTCAACTCACCAACAAAGCCACCCGCCAATCAACCAATGAGTCCAAGCGGCGCTGGCAAGTCGGACGAGAACCCAAATGATCCTGCTGACACGTTCTTCCATTTATCTGTCTTTCGATTGAGCTACGGAGATGATGTAGACTTCATCAAGTACCTCTCGGCCATGATCCAACCAGCAAGGCTTCAAGTCGACGACTTCTTAGTGATCTCGGTCGCATTGCTCTCCTCGGATTGCCTGCACGTTGTCCATCGGCACTATCCTCCGTTGGAATCCCGAAAGGCACCTGTTGAGGAGCTGGGCCTCACGAGGCGGAGAAGCATATCGTCAGAGATACAGCAACCTGAAGGATCCGTTTGTGCAGCCGTCGAAGACCACGAGACCGCTGTGCTGAAGAAGATTCCGCCCTCCGAACGCAGAATGTACATTGAAACACTCGAGCTCCATCCGTTCAAGATTCGAGTCACGTTCCAACAGAACAACCTCAGCAAGGCGCCGTTATTCGATGACGGGTCTTCCAACTTTTTGCTTCCTGTTGTGTTCATGGTGCTAAAATCGAATCTTGTGAATGTGGATTCAGCTTCCATTAACCTCAACGCTCTCCACGTGTACCACTCGTTCACAACCAAGAGTTTCATGCTCTCGGCTATCCAGCAACACTATGCTTTCCAAGGCATTTTGCAAATGTACTCGCTGCTGGGCTCGGCCGATATTCTCGGCAACCCGCTGGGATTAGTCAAGAACCTTGGTACGGGTGTGAAGGATTTCTTCTATGAGCCGATGGCTGGAATGGTCAAGTCACCTCAAGAGTTCGTGTTTGGTCTGTCAAGAGGCACTGCAAGTTTGGTGAAAAACTCCGTGTATGGTACTTTCAACGCTGCCAGTAAGTTCACAGGTACTCTGTCGTCAGGAATCGCCGCGCTTTCGATGGACGGGGATTACATCAAGGCCAGGAATACGCGTAATCGACAAGAAGTCGCGACGCACATCGGCACAGGCCTCTATTACGGCACCAAACAACTGGGTCAGGGTATCTTGGCTGGCGTCACTGGAGTGATCACAGCTCCAGCGATGGGAGCATACAACAACGGACTGACCGGGTTCGTCGAGGGTGTCGGCAAGGGACTGATTGGTGTTGCTGTTAAACCGACTGCGGGCATTCTCGACCTCGCAGCCAAGACCACGGCTGGGATCACGGCGACAGCAACCGTCTTTGACAAAAAGGCACGTGACACAAGAATGCGGCTGCCGCGCATGATGCATACAAGCGATAAGCGTCTTCGCGTATACTCGACAGACGAGGCGATGATCAGCCAGCTCCTGAATCGGCTGCCGCACAAACTACTACGCAACGAGCATTACGAGGCCCACGTCTTCATACCGGTGAACCGAGCGGTAGTAGCGACGTCCCATCAGTTCTTTCTCGTCGATTTCAACTCGATCGCGGGTGTGGCGCCTTCACAGCCTCGAATCACGTGGAAATTTCCGCTGGCCAGCGTTTGGGGGGCCCAAAAATCGGCCAAGGGTGTCAGCATTTTTATTGGGACAGCATCTCACGTCAGTCTGGCTAGTACGACAGCTCAAACCCACTCGGCGCCACCGTCACCGTCGGCAGGCCACAACAGCTCGTCCCCGGTTGTCACAAAGAGCTCGATGACGACTGTGCTTGTACCTATGAAAGAGTCGGACAGCTTGACTATGGATCGGCTGGTGAAATGCGTCTCTGAACTCGTCGCCAAGCAACGCGAACGAGCTCCGGTGACAGAGACCTTCTCAACACCACTCCCACGAAACTCGATTGGCATGGTGCTTGAACCAGTTCGTGACGCCAACAAAGTGCCCGGGTACGAAGGCTACGGTGGACGGGTCGTCGATGTCTTTGTCGGGTCGGTGTGTTACCGTGCCGGCGTTGAAGTTGGCGACATCATTGTAGGGTTTGGCGGCCAGAAGCTGGAGGCCGGTGACCACGGGAGTGCATTGCGCACACAGCTGTCAATGATGCGCAAGGGCGACACACTGGAGCTCATGGTGCTACGCCACGGTACAATCAAACATATCAGTGTCGTCACAGAGTGATTCTTGTGGATATTCACCATAAACCTCTGCATGTACAATAGATTTGCTTCCACAGAGAGACACAAGCGTGTTCTGGTGGGCCGTGCGATCGTTATTTGGATTCCTGGAAGCGTCTTGATTGTTCAATGCGACGATCGACGACGCCAGCGAGGACTCTTGCCTCCGAGGATACTCAAGTGGGGGGGGGTCTACTTGTCACTACCACTACTACTACAACGGCAGTACTCGACACAGATTGTTGTTTGCACGCACCATTACCGCCGTCTACTTCTGCATGACCTTGGTCGCGCGGAACGTGAAGTCTTCAAAATACTCGCGCTCACGGTCGACGGAGTCGAGCATACGCCACTCGGGCGTATCCACGACCTCTTGGTTGATAAACTCGTTGTCGACATACTTGATATCAGCGTCATCAATGACATCCGGGATCCACTCTGGCTCGAGCTTTTTTTGCTGAAGGGCTTCCCAGTCAATGCCGTAAAAGTACGGGTGGTTCATGATCGAGAACGGCACTGCTTCACCAGCACCAAGTCGCTTGGCAGGGTCGCGCTCAATCAGACCAGACAACAGTGTCTGCACTTCCTCAGGTAGCTCAGGCGGGATGTAGATCGGACCTTCCTTGATATTGCGGTACATGATCGCCTTGTTCTCGTCCTTGAAAGGCGTTCGCCCCGTGAACATTTCGAAAATCAAGACACCTAGACTCCACCAGTCACATCCCTTATCGTATTCGACCAAGGATCCCTTCTTGTCAGCCGCTGCGAGCACCTCAGGAGCGATATATTCAGGCGAGCCAGCCAGCGAGTGGGACTTGGGCTTGTCGGCTGCTGCCTTCTGACTGTACGTAGACAAACCGAAGTCCACAAGCACGATGTGACCGTCCTTGGCGATGAGCACGTTCTCGGGCTTCAGATCGCGATAGATGATGTCGAGACTGTGCAAGTGTGCGAGACCGGCGACAAGCTCGGCAGCGTATAACTGGATTCGACCTGGCGTAAGCTTCAGTTCTTCGCTCGCGTTCAGGTTCAGGTGGTGACGCATATCACCACCGTTGTAGAACTCCATGCCCATGTACACCTTGTCTTCATTCTGAAACGCAAACAATAATGACGCCACAAACGGGTGGTGGATGTCCCGCAGCATGTCACGTTCGATCTTCGCATTGCGACGCGAGTTTTCATCCATGCCGATCTTGCTGATAATCTTGATAGCATAGACGCGACCGTCACGTGCGCGCGCCGAGACGACGCGGCCAAACGAGCCTGTTCCGAGCACCTTGAGAAGTTCAAAGTCATCGATCTTGAGCGTCGAGCGGGACTTCCCTCGGTTGTTCTGCACGGCAGCAGGGGTCGGCGCCGCAACGTTGTATCCTGCCGCAGCGTTGGCATTTCCACTGTGAACCGAGACCATCGACGACGCGAGCGGGTTCTCTTCCTCGTACACTGACTGCGACGACGTGATCGATCCGCCGTGACCCGTGTCGTCACCATCGTCATCGATCTCTTCTGCCTCGCCGGAGAGGACCATAGTCGCTTGCTTTTGGTACTCCTTCCGCCGCGAACTGTCGAGATCATTGACAGCAAAGCGGTAGTATTTCCACGCATTGTTCTGGAACTTGAGCTCGCCCGACACGTGCGTGAGGATTCCCGCACGCATGAGGCACGATCCGAGCAGGATGGCCTCTTCCACTGTCGAGCACGTGACACCACCGGCCATGGGCCGGTTCGGTCCGTGGCAAAGCATCCAATCCGTGGCTTCCTTGCCCGTGATCACGCACGGGTGCGGTTTGAGGTACAGCGAGCGGTCCTTGCTGGGCACTTCCTTGCGCATCTGCTCGGCGGCCGACCAGAGCTGCCAGAGCGACGGTTCGCGCACGATGCGGCTCGAGATGCGGATCTTGCCCTGCACTTTCTTCATCTTGCCGCCGGGACGCAGCTGCAGGTCGTACCACGCGACGCGCTCTTCGCCGCTCGTGTTGAGGTCCTCGATACTGAGCAGCAACCGGCCCAAATCGTCCGAGTCCACGCGGCCCTTGTCTTTGCACTTGACCAGCACAAACTTGGCCCGTGCAAGGTTCACTTGCGTGCCAAACGTGTACTCCTCGGCGGCGGCCGCGACGCCAATGCCCAGCGGTTGGTGCGACTCGACCGCGCTCTCCATGGACTTGAGCACGGCCGACTTGAGCGGACTCCACACCGGGTGCAGCTGGCGGATCGGCGGCGTGCGCTGCTTCTCGCCCTTGATCTCCCGCATGTTGGCGTCCAGAAGGACCAACGTGCAGTAGACATTCCGCGCGCGGAACGAGTCGCCCGCGGGCAGCAGGTCGCGCGCCTCGATGGGCGTGAGCTTGAGCAGAAAGCGCCGCTTGGACTTGAACTGCACGCGCGCGCCGCCCGCGGAGGCGGCAGAGACGCTGCGCTGGGACGCGGCCTTGCTCAGACGCCGCGGGGGCTCTGTCGACAGAGAGGAGGAGAAAAAAAGAGGGCGTGAGTGGAGATACGAGACGATGGGGGGGAGGGGAGCGAGGAGGAGAAGAGCGTACCGTTCGACTGCATGGCGAGGCCCTTGGCGCTGGTGGTGGCGGGGTGTGGGGGGAGGACGACACGAGAGAGAGTCTTCTTCGTCGCCGGACTTTCAACCGTGGTCTGTATGTACCGCCATCTTGGGAGGGAACACACACAAACGTCAGTGCCTGCGAGGGTGTACCCTTTAATCCCTACTAAATACGCTATCACCTTCAACAGGGGACTCGAGGGAGAGGAAACACCACTAACGTCAAAAATGATTTATGTTGATAATTTTGCATAGTGTGGAAGTGAAATATATTACGATAATCATGCATCATACTCCCGAAGCTTGCCCGCATTCTCACTGTCGCCGTGCCGCGTATGCATAGCCATGCTCGTTGATCCCATAGTGTCACACCATTAGTGTGTTCAGAGAGATCTCTCCACTCAGAAGGCTGCCTTCCAGGCACACTCGCTGTTGGCCATAGAAACCTGTCGTCATGTCGGCTTGAATTCGCGCTGGATTTCTCGTCTTCAATTTCACCAAAAAAAAAGAAATGGGTGCACAGAGGGATCCGACCCCTTCCCCTTGCTCACGACCTGTCGAAAAAGTTGGTTTTGTGCAGCCAAGAGGAGACACCTCCAACCCA
>JAADVY010000481.1:0-15972 GCA_023336035.1 Pythium plurisporium
GGCTCCTGGGATGCGGTTATGGAACACACGCGTGTCTTCACGCTCGCGGACCAGTTTCCAGATCGCCGGATCGAGACGGCTCTTGTCCTGGAAGAGGAACGTCTCACACTTGTCGATGGTCGCTGCATAGACCTCGTTGGAGACCTGGAGGAGCTCTTCCTTCTCGTCGATGGTGAGCGAGAACGGCGGGAACGGGCTCGCGTACCGAGAGACCGGCATCGTGGGTTCGGTGGCGAACTGACAGTGTTGGTGAAGAGAGGAAATCGAGAAATGAGCTAAAGCCAAGCAGAGACGCGTCTCCCCACGGAGTGGCTCACCTCTCCTTCTCCTCTTTGTCTTCTTGTAGCTGGCCTCGGTCTTGTCGCCACCCACTCATCTCTGTAGAGGGCGGTCGGACCGAGAGCTGAGGCCTTCAAGGAGGGTCCTCGCAGGGTCGGATGGCGAAAACCAGACCCGATTTCTTTTTTCATCTTTACCAGGTGCAGGTGCCTGTTGGAACCGATTCAAGCAATGCAGTAACACTGCGCCTATCGCCAGGAGGCGTAGGGCGAGTTGGCCTCACCGATTTCCCGTGTATTCCACGCAACCACCTGATCGCGTTCAGATGGCGACCGGCGCCACGTGCCTCAAAGTTCTGAGGCGTATCGATGGTCGCACCGTCTCTTCAGTGGGCGCCACTATTTGATACTCCGAGCCCCCACCCGAGGATCGCATGGAGCTCTCAACAGCCATTGCGAGGACGTCCGTGGTACGGATCAAGCACGACGAACAGAAAACCATGTTGAATACGTTCACTTGGCAGTACGTAGTGTGCGGTGTGAATTAGTGGCGTGCTCCCACAGGATGGATTCATTCGCCACGGCTTGACTGTTGGCATCGGAGAAACGTCCGTCCACAAGCCCAGGGGTGCGGCAAGTGCGTAACGGTCTCGGTTCACCTCACACACACGATTTTTTCGCTGCGCTGGATCCTTTGCTACAGTTGAAACGCATTCTCCCCACCCCGACTACAAGCACCGGAGTTAGGGGGGGGGGAGAACTCGTCGTCTTGTCGCCGACTCGGTGAGTCACTCACCATTTCTCCAAGCAGCTGGCGCGTCGGATCAAGGCACCAAGTGGATGTTGGGCTTCTCCATGTTGAAGTTTGTATGGACGAGGAATGCAGGTTCATTCGTGGTCACATGACGTGGCCGACCAGATGCATTTCGCCTCGACACCTGTTCTTACACAATGAAAATCCGCCCAACAAAGCAAACTCTGGTGCATTTCGCTGGTGGTCTAGAGAAGCGGGAACGACAGGTGAAGCGACGAGCTCCCCAGCGAAGGGACACCTTTCGGCAACTCGGTTGATCTTGCTTGCTGGGGGAGGCAACCCAACCCTCAGACTTGCGACGTCGGCATGAACAGCCTCAACTCGCGTAGAGTACAGTACAGTATTGCACAGCTGTGCAAGCACGGATGTGACTGTACCGTGGCTGTCCACTCGAGTTCCCATCTGTGCGTCTCATCTCCCCGAAGCGCGACCACTGATGTCCAAATGGAGGGCTCTCGAAACAAAATGGACGTCAAGGATTTAAACATTCGGTGACCACGTTGAGCGTGAGAGTGGGTGAAGTTTTGGGTTGGTAGGCATCCGCCGCCAGCAACTTTACCAGCAACGCGAGGAAGGAAAGAATGGTGCGGTTGGTGGATGGTGTTAATGCTAAGCTATTGTGGAATACATTCGAATCAACAACTTCATCGTCTCCTATGTATCGTATCGACAGAGATATCACACCGTTGGTCGCAATCAGGCAGTCTTGGTCGCTGCGCGTGGCGTACTGGCCGCCACGTACGGCGTCTCCGCCTCTCCCGTCGAAAGCTGAGCTGTGGTCTCGGCTGCTTCTCTTTCTTTTCGCGCACGTCGACGTTCACGGCGACGGCGACGACGACGGCGTCGATCCCGGCGTCGCTCCGCTGAGCTCTCACTGTCGTAGTCAGAACTGCTATCGCTCTCACCGCTGCTGCTGCTGTCGTCGGGAGTCGAGCGTCGCTTTTCACGCGATTTGGCATTTTTGACCGATTGGGATGCGTCCGTGTCTTTGCTCTCTTTCATCTTTGTTCCATCGCTTTTTGCTATCGATTTGGCTTTCGCATCGTCCTCATCGGAGGATTCACCCGAAACGCCAGCGGTCAGTGCGATGGTGACCTCGACAGCGACATCATCTCCCACGGCAACTGCCTTGGCCTCGGCATCCGCTTCTCCGTCCTCGTTCTTACTGTCCTTGCAGCACTTGCAGACACATCCGCAGATACCCAGCAGTACGACGCCGCCAACGCCGAGCCCAATCGAGAGGTAGAGCTTGTTTCGCTTTCGCTTGGCGTCGATATCGAGTTCATAGCTGCCTCCTCCGCCTCCTCCGTTTCCTCCCCCACCGCCTCCACCACTGTACCCATCGTTGATCGGCCGGATCGGAACATTCCTGCAGGTCGTGTTCTCTTTGCAAAAGATGTTGTAGTACTGCGTTGAGAACCGCTCCGTCGCGTTGAACATGATCGGAAACTTGCGCAGAAACGGCGTGCCAAATTCCCACGACGTGCTCGTAGTCGACCCGCCGACGAGCACTTTGACTTGCGGGACGCCGACTGCCGTTGCGTTTGCTGGCTTCGCGTAGTCGATAGGGTCCAAGTAGAACTCCCACGCCCCCATTTGGAACATCAGACGAGGTAGCTTGGTCGACGCGTCGCACGTGTATCCGTACCACGAGGACGAATAGTAGCTCTCGTACACTTTGCTGCAGGCGGTGAGGAAGCGGTCTTCGAACTTGCGCAAAGTTGTATACTCCATTTCGATGAGCTCGCTCTTGGAATCGAACCGAACACCAGAGCTGTAACTACCCGGTGTTGGTGTGTACGTGCAGTCTTCAACCGTCGTGTTGCTCCGTGCGACGGGTAATCGGAAGCAGCTCAACCTAGGGTCCACGGTCGTCTTGGTCGTGAGTTGCTTGGCTTCCAAGAGCGTGCGATTGATCGTGTTGAGCGAGAGCGCCGAGTCCGCGGAGGACGCCCCGAGCTGCAACGCGATGGTCGTGACGTTGGCGTTCTTGCCAAATACTGGGAGGTCCTCGGGGATACTCTGACTAGCGAGACCGAGCGTGCCTTGGAAACTCGGGTCATCCAAGTTCAGCGGATCGTAGGCGACGTACACATCGATGTCCTTGAGCACCTGGCCGGCGACAGTCACCTCCGCGAACGACCGGATGCCATACTCGACCGACGTGTACGGATACTGCGGGTAACCGGACACGCCGACGTCGCACTGGTTGTCTTCAAACACGCGACAGCTCACCCAGATGCCGAATTTCCCCCGGTCGACGGCCAGTTTCACGGGTCGCGAGCCGAGCAACACGGTCGCCGAGTACGAGCCATTCACGTTGACGTCAAGCGGACCAGAGGACGCGACGAGCGACGCGACGGCTGCCGTCGTCTTGGTCGCTGCGAGAAGTGCGGCCACCATCGCCACTGGAGAAATGGTCCAGTGGTGCCGATGGAGACCGAAGGTCAACCCAACAAATGGAAGCAACAGGTGCATTGCCTGGTCACCCTTATCTTCATATATTTGTTAGATATGGTACATTTAATTTGGAATATTAGACGGGAAATAATCTTTATAGAGCATATACTTGTGATAATAGATATGTATGTAGAGCTTGAACCGTCTGGGTCTCTGTACCCAATTGTTGACCAATCAACGACCCGGACTGGAGATTCCGATTGTTGAAGTGGGAGATGGGCTCGTCGCAGAACGTGAGCAACCGCCACCCACTCTTTGTGGCGTCGCGAGCACGGCAGGGACGAACTTTTCGAACCCGAACTCAAGATTCCGTCTTAACGTGTTCGCGCTGAATAACGGAACCACTTAACCGGCCGTTTCGAGGTTCTTATCAAATGTTCGCGAAAAGGTGAAGCTTAAGTTGAAGGTCGCGAACACAGGTTCTCTTTATCCGTTTCGAAGGGTCACTTTTCGGAGATCTGATTGGTTGAAAAATGGTAATGTTGCAGACGGCGACCCCTAGGTACCGTGCATCTCATAGGTATCGAGGACAAGGCATGATATTGAAGCGCATGCGTCGGCAAACTGACGCCAATGAGCTCTCCAAGCGGCAAAGAATACCGACCTCGCGACGCCAACCTTCTCCGGCGGTTAGGCACGATGGCGTTGAGTCTCGCATCAACTTGTTGTGCTCATTCTGCAAGAAGCCTCCAACAGCACAAGCAGGATACCAGCCTCAAGCAACCACCACCAGCAACGACATCTTGCGCCTGCGTCAAGAACACCCAACACCACTCTGTCATCTCGCCTCGTTACTCAACATCATGATGCGAATTCCCACAGCCGTCCAAGAAGCCGTCCGCTCGTTTGTGTCGACTCCGGAGTTCGAACTTATTCCAGCCAAGTCGAACGAGACATCGTTTATCTTCAAGTGGGGTGTTCGTGTGCAATACCGCAAGGAAGACAAGGAAGAGATCGGATGGATCTGCCTCGCTGATCAAGGTTGTCGCGAGAAGCTCGATTTTATCACGCTTTACTCCGGCAAGACATCTCGTGCAACCAAGCATCTCAAAGAGGTGCACAACTGTACTTCGAAGAAGTATGCTGCGGAGCTCACACGCAAACGCACACGTGATGAGGAGCTGGATGAGGTCAGGAACTCGCCGATGGTCCAGCAAGATCCCAAGCGAATCCGCTTGCTTCTCGAGACGAAGCGCATTGTTGTCAACCAGCTTCCTTTCCGCTCGGTTGAGACAGATGAGTCGCGAATGATTATGGATATGTGTATGCGCGAAGAGTTCCAGCATCCCCTTCACCACAAGCAAGTGAACCACACAATTGTCGAGATCTATGCGTCGGCCAAGCATGAAGTGATGGATTACCTGCGCGAACACGAGCTCGACAGGGCCAAGTACCTGACAGTCGTCACTGATTTCTGGACGTGCAAGCCCCAACATAACAAGTACCTGGGGCTGCGCATCTTCTTCGTCGACAAGAACTGGAAGTTGCAGTCGATCCTCCTCGGCACGCGCCTGTTCAACCCAGGGTTTGGCGACCGCGACTCCACTACCGGCATTCGTCGTCCGTTCCGTCGCTGGATTAACCAGATACTCACCGATTTCGGGCTCTCGACGGCCAACCTGTTTGGGGGAATGAGCGACGCAGGCCCAGACGTGAAGTGGATGCTTCAGTCGGGTCTTGGTTTGCAATGGGAGTGGTTTATTGCTCATCTGAGCAATGCAACGACTAAAACGGCGTGTGGCCTCGTCAGCAACAAGAACCAGTCCAAAAATCCCGAGATGACAGAGCTCATTCAGCGTGTGACTACCACGGTGCGCCAAGTGCGCGATCACGAAGTCATGGGCAGCCTGTTTCAAGAACTGTGTGAGATTGAGGGCCACGGTCATGCAGACAAGCTCCTCGATTATAGATCACATCGATTTTTGGGCCTCACTATGGTCTTCCGCCGCATTCTTGATCGCTGGTCAGAACTGACGACGTGGTATGAAGAGCGCGACCGGAAGACAAGACGTGAGGGTGACCAGCCGATCCCATTTCCTCTTGAGGACGACCATCTTACGCTTGTTCAACTCATGTCAATGCTCAACCCAATCACCGTTCTCAACACCAAAAGCCAAGCAAACGGATGTGGCCAGGTGGAGGTTTTGCTGACACTCTACCGTCTTCGTCTGCGCACACTTGACTGTACAAAACCACTCAAGGATTATCGGTATCATCACCAGGCCGCGCACTTTAGCGTCAATGAGCTCACCAGTCTCGCGAAAAAGACTCGACAGCTGCTTGCTGCGAGCTTCGACAAAAAAAATTTCTCTCGATACCTGGATCGCACGAAGATCCGCCAGCAGTCGTTCGTCTTCGAAATGCAGCTCTTGTTACACCCGATGTTCAAGAACCTTGATGCAAACTTGGTCCCCCTTATCAAAACACTCCACGCTCAGCGCGATCCTCGTCCTGGGGCTGGTGTTCGGCTCGCTGAATTTGTCCGCGATACTGTGATCGGAAAGGCCCGATCAATTATGCCGCTCCGGAGCCAACTCAAGTCGAGGTCGCCCATCCGACCATGTACTCAGAAGAGCTTGTTGAGATGTTCGGTGGTGCGGTTGCTGAAGAAGGAGTCCTTGATGATATACGCGACAACCAGATTGATGAAGAAATTCAACGTTGGCGTGCTGAGCCAACGACGTTGATCCGGCTGGAAAATGGTGAGATGGAAGACGTACTACAGTACTGGCACCGCCAAGCCGATTCGAACAACTATAAGTATCTCCCCAGGCTTGCACGCGTCTTGTTTGCTTTACCGTGCTCATCTGCTCAGATCGAGCGTGACTTTGAATCAAGTGGTATGATGGTGAGAAGCCAGCGTACGAGCCTCAGTCGCTACAGCGTTGAAATGAGTGCGTTCCTGAACGCGAACCGCTCGTTCATGCATCTCGCTCAATGTATGCGCATCCCAGCGGACGAGATTCCTCAACACATTCCGTCTCACATCTTGGTGGGCATGATGGAAGATGATGACGTTGACGCTATCGACGTCCAGATCCCGCTGTTCTTCTCTAGCGACACATTCGAGGACGGAGACGACTCTACCATTGTGTAGTGATTCTCAGGATCACAATCTATCCCATTTGCATATCTGCATGCACATGCTCAACTCAAGAGATCGTTTTATATGGTCAATACACTCTTTCTTGTCAATGACATGTAGTCTAAATTCCATCTCACGGCCGTGAGCGGATGTGTCCTTTGTCCGTGAAGGGCACCACCACCTAAATCTCATGAGATGAGGATGCAATGGGTCAGTGGAATTGGAGTCGAGAGGACGGAAGCTCGAATAAAGGAGGAACATGGTATGTATTTGCATGTTAGCAAGTTTTGCTACCAACTTGTCTGATCTCTTCTTCTCTCGTCAAACTGGTTGCATTTCACTTGAGACCGGATGAATGCTTGTGATCCTTCGGCAATTCGAAGCGTTTGGCTTCATCCAACAGTACTTTTACGAGCTCTTTCTTCGAGTTTAGCGGTGGCGCGAACTTGAGACGCCGCTGCGCACGATCCATGAGTTGGAAAGGTAGCTTGTTCAAAATAATCTCCACTTGAGTGGTGAGGGGCACAACCCAGTCGTTTCTGGTGTCCGCTTCAAGATCCATGAGGACGCCTTCCACACCAATCAAGAGACTTTCGACCTTCTCCACGGCACTTGTGGCGCTTGGATCAATCTGAACATCACGAAACTTCTGCTCGATCATCACAACGTCTTGGCTGCTGACGGCAATTTTCCTGGTGAGGTGCTCCAGGATAGCGTCATCGGACATATCTTCACACTCGCCAACTCGCAAGTAACGAAGGACTGCTGGATCGGCAAACTTGGACCAACGCTGTTGCCCACCAAGCTCACGATACTGGCGGAAATCGCGAAGAAATCGTCGAAGCTCATTTGCTTGAGTAGATTTGAGAGACCCTGGCTCCTTGATGTTGACATTCTTCGCGACTACATCGTCATGTCGTAGATGTTCACGATCAGCAAGTAGCTTCCTAGGGTCAATGCGGCAGTCACTACTGCGGGCCTTTCGAGAGTCTTGAGCACCGATTCCGGTCGTGGAATACACTTGCGCTAACGCCTTGGAGATCTCAACCTCTTTCAATGGCCGCGGAGCAAGAATGCGGTCGTGTGGAGTATCTGCACCACGCACTAAGTTCGCGCGATCAGAGCAAACAAAAGCAATGCGAGCAATCTGGCGATCCACCTCACTTGCAACGGCATCACGTACGACTTGATCAAGCTCTGCCGACGGCTCAAGTTTGACTCTGCTCTCAGTGGAACGAGTACCGCGCAACGCCACTTTTTCGGCGACGAGTTCTTCGACTCTCTTCGGCAAAATAACATCAAAATGCTGCTTGATTTCTTCCTTTGCAGCATCAACAGCGATAGCAAGTGTCTGCACGTCGATCGTGGTGCTTATCTGGGATCCTCTGGTGACTTCAATAGCATCTGCAACCATCATGCGAACGCAGTTTTCACCGGTGACTTGAAAGAAACTGTCAATGAGGCTTGGCAATTCACGTCGCGTCAATCGATGCACGCACATCGGTAGAACAGCGTCAACATATTTCTCAACTTGAGCCTGCAATGTAGCGTCTGAGACTGGCGACACCGAGACAGCAGCGCTGACGGAAGATTCACTACTATTGACCGTACTTTGCGCGGTTTCGTTGAGCTCAACTCCACGTACGGCAGACCTGAGCACCTCTCGCAGTCTGGCTTCAGCCTGATTCATGGTTGTTCTCACAGTCACCTGCACTTGGTCTTCGATCTGAACCAATCGGTTCTCCGTTGTGGAGCGCAGCATAGCTTCCATTCTAACCGCAGCACGATCTACTTCTGATGAGATTACCTTGAGCGCGTCACCGTGATTACGTTCCGCGATCGCCGTCAGCTCACCGGATACATCGCCTTGAAGCTGTGCAACATGTCGCTTCAGCTCTGTAACATGATTGATGCTACGACTACCGATTGATACTTGAGCGGCATGAAGCTCAGCCAAGGTGCGATCAATGTGTTCATTCGTGCGCTTCTCCAGGATATGCAGTGGGTCTCTGCACGCTTGACGGAGTCGCTGATTACTTCTTCCACACGATTTTCAGCTCTAGTCAGTCGCACCTCGATCTCAGTCGTTACCTTGCTTTCAATGCGCGCCAAATCGCGCTCCACACGTGCGGACACACTTGCAACAGCTTCACCGCGACCGCGCTTCTCACCTTCTTCAAGCATTTGTGGCAGTTGCGACTCCATTCGCGTCTGCAGTAGCGCAAGTTGGCTCCGCACAGCGGTGAAGTCGCCAAGCTCTGCAGAGTGTGCTAGGGCACGTTGGATTCGTTGATCAACCTCCGTCTGCGTGTCAGTTTTCAGAGCAGCCAGACGCTCCGTGGTAACCCCCTCAATGTAGGCACTCCCCTTGGAAGTCACGTCGTTGACGGCCTGCGCTAGCTGCTCCTGAATCTGGGCTCGTATCTCGTCGGTAAACTGGCTGAGTCGCTCGTGGGCAGCCAGCATCGCTTGCTCGTGAGCCTTCGAGTACGCATCCACGAGAGCCCGCTCGATTGCTTGGCTGAGGTCTCGCCGGGTCTCTTGGGCTTGCTCTTGGGCATGCGCTTGGACAAGCGCTTGAGCAGTTGAATGAAGACGGGCCTCAGTCTCCGCGAATGCTAGACGAAGGCGTGCTTCAGTGTTGCGCTGCGACTCGGCGTTCGCGCAGGCTTGGGCATGTACAAAGTTGGGTATCTGCTGCTGCTGCTGCGTTTGGCCAACCTCAGACACGCCGCGCTCGTGGCATACAATCGCCAGCGATTCATCGGGGTGCTCAATAACTGCATCTTCACTCTGCATCATTTTGAGAGGCCGTGGGGCATCAGGCGACGGGGATGGAACAGCACTTCGCCCAGATTGACGCGATGAATCAAGTGAGGTAGATCGAGTGATCCCGTAAGCTTTCCCCGAACGTGTTGGCATGATTCTATAGCAATAGCAATAGCCTACCCAGAGACGGGATTTTAGATAAACAGCATTCAAAGTCAGAGACCTGCTTCACTCTCACCTCCGATCTTCGTTGGTAGTGTCTTGAAGGAAACTGAGAAGGCTGGCCAGCCTTCTCCAAAGTCTTCGGGCGGCGTGAAGCGTTGCCATGTGCGGCTTCAAAGGCTCACCGCCAAGAGTCGTCGGATGATGAAGATATCCTAATTGTTCGATTTTCCAAAGGCTTAATGAAGGCTTAAGAGCCAATAGGAAAATGACTTGTTTGCCGAATCATTTGCCCAGGATTCGAACACAAATGAACATCAACTGATATTCAGATATTCTCGCATTGTAATAAACTGAGTTAAGAAGAACCAATAAAACCCTGAGAACTTGGTTCTTAAGGTTCTTCTGATTCGCTCATATCAGGCCGAGCTAGGGTTCGTGTTCGGTTCGTCCCGGCCGTGGTCGCGAGTGTGGATTTCGAGAGTACCTAGAGCACCTATACAGATAGTTCGCAAAATAAGCCAGGGGCCTGACCATATGTTTCTTGAATAACTAATGCATTTGGAATCCCCTCTCTTACAATTTACAAGTATGTTGCGATTGAGAATTTATTGCCTGTCTTTGCAGATCGCTGAAGGGGGGTGGCTTATTTTGCGAACTCTGTAGAAGGAGACGTAAACTACAGCAAAGCCGAAAGAAAACAAACGCCGTAAGTTACCAGCAGGGTACTACAGTAAACATCATCTAAAGTGCGTGCCGTCACTGCAGATTGGTTGCTGAGTACGATTCGTATATATCGAGACACCCTCCTCCAGCACCTTTAGTGCGCAGGGCAAGTCATACGGCTGACAAGGCTCAAGCCGCGAAGGTGAGCTGTCGATACCATTCCTGAGAAGCTGGTCTACGCCAGTATGGCGCCTCTGGGAAGATGTCTGAAGTATGCGCTCACGTGTTGTGCAGATATTCGAGGCTCGAGCCCTTGGTCATGAGCCGTGGACCTTGATCCATACTTTCGTATGGCTCCGCTCAAACATGGGATGTCCCAAGAAGAGCTCGAGTTGACGCATGGTACGTACAGGTAATCACTGTGTGGACGCTCTTGCCGTCACTCTGATCCTCTGCATGTGTGCATCTTATGGATCAGAGGACTACATCCTCCGTAAACGCACGAGGATAGAACCTCTACCTGAAGCAGCGCAAGCAAATGTCTACTTTGCAGAAGCGCAAAACGTTACCTCCCCCATTCCAGTGTTTGGCAGCCGCCGCTTTCTCACTTTTGAAGCCTTTTTCGAGGCCTTTGCACGGTACTGTGCTGCCTATTTGGTTGCGTATCAGCTGGGGCACACTATCCTGCGGGACACTGCTAATCGGTATGTAACGGCAGGTGTGGCTACGCCCATTATAATCTAACTTTACTGTGTGCACAGGGCGTCAAAAGCGGCGCACGACAAGCGCATGCTGAAAGGTTCAGGTTCAGCCTCCGACCCACCACGCGAGATTCCTGACCATTTGAGTCACTCAGTGGTGACTTTCGTGTGTGTGCATGGGCACTGGCAACCGCGCCGCGGGGGTGGGATTCGTACCCATTCCTCGCGGTACATCGGCTGTCCAGCACAAATCGTTGCAAACCACGGACACGTGGTTCGTCGAAACAGAGCACGAGGTAGTTGGTTGTTGCCATGGTGCCGTCAGGTTTTGATTCTACTCACACACATATCTCTATGATGAACAGAATAGGACACACAATCATGAGATTGATGTGGAGCTCTACTCAAGCTACGTGAATAGTTCAGTCATCGATGACCCGGTCTTGAGGGAGAAGGTGATTGCGATGGCGAGTGCGCACGGCAAGTCACGATGGATGCTGGATTTCATCAATCGTTGCATGCCGTTCACCGCGAGGCAGTTGGAGAATTTCTTGACTTACCGACTTGGCCCAGGAGTTGCAGTGGAGAGCTTGAAAGGTCTTCTCTTGAAGTATGTGGATATTGACGGCAACAAACTGCTCCTCGTTCACGATCAGCAGGGCATGACCAGCGGCATTGCTGTCCAGACCAGAATCCAGCGGGAGTTATTTGAAGAGTACGGGGACAACATGATCCTTGATTGGACACACAAGACTAACAATTTGGGCTTCTACCTTGGTTCGTTGCTCGCCGTTCTAGTGTGGATCGCAACGAACTAATCTATGTGTCATGCAGGATCGTTTTTGGTGACCACCGCGTCAGGCAAAGGTGTCTCTGTATTCGATTTCTTGTCTCTCAGTCAGTCGAAGGACATGATGCGGACGATCTTCGAGCACTTTGCAGATCTAAACCCAGGAGCTCGGGATCGTGTGGAATCTTTCATGATCGACAAGGACTATGTGGAATGGGCGACGTTGGAAGAGGTGTTCCCCAATGCAAAGGTCGTGCTTTGCCAGTTCCATGTGAAGAAATGGTTCGCGTATGTCATCACACAACCCAAGTACAACATCTCTGGTGCACAACGCGTGGCGGTTATGCAGTGCCTAAGCATCATGATATACGCATCGAGTGAGCTCGACTTTCGCCACCAACAGCAAGTGCTCGCAGGACTTCTCTCCTCCGATGACCATCAGCTTTTCCTCCAGTACATGGACGCGCGCTGGTATAACTGCGTTCAGATGTGGGCAAACCATCGCCGTGGAAGGGTGTTTACAGCACATCCAATCGGCTGGAGTCGTTTTGGCGTCGACTCAAGGAGTTCTTGGAGAAGAGGCGCCGTATCGATGACTGCTTCGCCGCGATATTTACTCATGCAACGTCCGTTTTACGTCGGGAGAAAGATGTTCTCGTGGGACACCTGCGGAACATGTCCCTTCGGTTGAACGTGCTATTTCTTGACCACGTGCTGCGCGATCTTGGGGATTACACCGGCAAACTCGTCGAGTGGCAGTGGAATCGTTATACAGGGGCAGTCGCTGGTTCCTACGAGATCATTGGGAGCGCGGATGATTGTGTTTCAGCTGGAGAGTACGTTGTTCGGGTTATGGGCGTGCGCAGTGTTGACTTTTTCGTGAACACTGAGACGTGGAGATGCACGTGCCTTTTCTACACCGGCAGTTGGCTCCCGTGTCGGCATATTATGTATGTTGCCCACGCAGTGCGCGATATGCCTGCGCTCCCACTTGCTGCGGTTCCATCAAGATGGAGTCTTCGAAAATCTGCTTCCAAGTTCATCGATAGCTTGGCACAAGCAGTCAGCACAGTGTCAGGACTACGAGTCGATTTGATCAAGACGCCTGCAGACCACTCAACTGACAGTACGGAGTCTACCATCCGCTCAGCAAGCACTAGTCTAACTTCGTCGCTGCCGAACTCAGAGAACTCTGCCACAGCACAGCCTGACAAGATTGTTGAGTTTGCTGTTCGGCGACTCCAAGAGCAAGGCGCTCAGCGCACGGCATTTGCAACCTCGTACGGCCCGTCTACTGACTCGGCAACCTTAATCAAGCTGCGGCGCAATGAGGTCAGCAACTGTGTGGTACTTGACGACAACGAGAAACGTCGCGTCCTGGCGGGTCACTTCGAGCCTGTACGAGATTTTCTTGCAGCTCAAGGGACCGCTCGTTTTCACGACTATACAAGGGAGCTGGAGGTGGCCCTCGCTGCCCTGCTGCTGAAGTGGAGCGGTGTTGCAAATGCGACCAAGGGTTCTGTGAACTCGGCTGCAAACAAGAGTGACGCGAAGCCGTCGGAGAACGTTGTCGTATCGAACAGCCCCAAAACCGCACCAAAGAAACCCAAGACCGCACCAAAGACCAAGAACGCATCGAAGAAGGCGAAGACAGCAGCCGGAGCACGCATGGAAGCAAGTGCGATGGAAGCGGCCTGTGCAAATACTTGTGTGGAAGTGAGTGCGGCATGTGTAGAACCCTGCTTGGAAACGGGCACATGGATTCCCCGCGATGACAGTGCTTCTGCCTGGGGTGGGGTAGGAAATGTAGCCAGTGTGGCGTTGGAAGCTGCGGCGGTCGGTGCAGCCGACATCTCGCAACCAGCAGACCGTTCATACATGCCTGATGAGTGTGACGCTGGGTGGGACGACTTCCAGTACGGCAACGACATGCTGGACCTATGCGAAGAGGACATTCCGGAGCCGCAGACGCATGTTGCAGCGCATGGGACAACGATATCAGTGGAAAAGGAATCGGCCCGTCGGTATCTTCCCCGTCACTGGATTTGCTCATGCAGGACGAGGACGAGCCTCTCGAGAGTCTGCGAGACAATCTAGCGAGCTCTCAAGCGTTCTGTAACTGGATGAGTTCTCTGATAGGCGACGATACAGATCTGCCTGGCTCTGCAGTAGTGACTCGCGCAGGGTTTCCGACTGAAAGTGGTGAACGGCGCGGCGAGAAGCGAGGGTTGGGCATTGCGGTGGAGACGATCGTGGAGGAATTAAGAGGGAAGAAGGACATCGTCGCCATCATCGACATGAAATTACGCCCGCAACAGAGTGCTGGAAATCCTCGCACCGCTTCTCAGAGCGGGTCCAGCAAACCAGATCGGCTGCACAAACCTCCGCGGTTGGTCGTGTGCTCTGTCCACGCGAACTCATTCGTCATCGTCTTGAACTATTGTCCGCTACCACAAGCGCTGTCGTTCGCGCCGCACTACCCGGTCCAGTTTGTGGACTCTGTGATCGAACGAAGAGATCTCACTGTTGTTATACTACCGTCACACGTCGCGCGTGCCCCCATGGCTTTCTTTGTTTCAAAAACTGCACTCCTGAAGTTGCGAGCGGTTAGTGGGAGGGCCGACTTGGCTCCCGTCGTCGACATGGTGTCGGGTACAGCTAGATCGGAAACCACCTGGGCGGTCCGCTTTGTCAAGGACACGCATTGCTTTACAAGGTGAGGCGTAGCATATGGCATGGCTGTAACTGTGACACTAACTGGCGAGTGTGACTGGCGTGTGTGTACAGAGAGGATATTCAGACTCTGACTGATCTGGATCACGTGAAGCAAGAGTTGCAGAGCTACAAGAAGGATCTTGAATGGCTGGACGGGGACGCGTACTGGCCAGAAAACTCCGATTCGATTGCCGGCACCCGCTCGAGAATTCAAGGAACCTTGGAGGAATGCTCGCTCAGCACCACATTATCATTGCCGTTCCAGCAGCACACACTCGGGCTGGTTGAAGAGCCACTGCAGACCACAAGGATTAGACTTGGAGAGGTCATGGGACGGGTGGGCCGAGATGAGTGGTTGAACGACAGTGTCATCGACTTTGCTTTGAACATGCTTGCAACCCGTACAACAGGCGTCACCGTGGTTGGGTCTCTGAATATGGGGAAGAATGTAATCCCGTCCCAGCGCCTCAGCGCCACACACCACGTTATCTACCCACTCAACTACGGCAACAAGCATTGGTGTGTCATCTGCGTGTGCCTCGACTGGTCCAGTGGACGTCACGTGGCTCTCGCGTACGACTCGAGCCCTTCTGGAGCGTACGAGGAAGAGATGAAACAAACCTGGCGAGACTGGTGCGAGCCAATGATGCACGCGTGGAATAAGTCGTGTGGCAGTACGGGCGCAGCCGTCTTCCAAGTCGAGATTGTGAGATCGTTGATCCAACCAGACGGCAACAGCTGCGGGGTGCACGTGTTTCTCTTTGCGGAGCGTTTACTTGCTAAGGAACCACACCCATCAGCAGGAACGCATTTGAGCGCGTGTCAAGTTGCCGTTGCGCGGCTGAGAATGATGTGGCTGATCGTCTGTTTGTCACATCGCTCTTGGACTCTGAGCGTGAAAACGAAGCTCAATCGGCTGGGGAAGCATTCAGTACGTATCTTATGGATCAAGGAGCCGGTGGATCATTGAGCGGCTCAGCAAGAGCGAGCCGCAAGAAGCTCAAGACGTAGACGGAGCTGCAAGAAGTAGAACGAGTCGGATCATACATGAGTAGGGTAGGCCAGAGAAGGTAGAGATATAGGATAGTGTAGGAAACACGAAACCAATACAGATAGAAGTTCATGTGACCATTATGCAACTGAGCTTCGTGATCGATGACTCAGAAACCCGGAGTGTCTCGTCACATTTTTTTAGCACATCACTCCATCATTGTGTGCACCACACTGTCCACGATTATATATCCGATTACGACTTATAGGTGCTGCAGCCCAGGCGAAAGTTGCTGCAAAACACCATGTGACTATGTAGATCCTCTTATGGTTGGAGAGAGAGAGGCCCCGTGTGTGGAGACAACTGGTAAGATTTGCCACACATCCACGTATTGCTCTCAGTTTTGAAACCGAGCCGTCAAGCACTCATGTCGAACCTTGGCGTCCGTGCAGGGCTTGAGGTGCACGTGAGTATGAACGACTCCGTGGGTGAGGAGAAGGACAGCGACCAACGTCAATCTACACTACCGCAAGGGAAAGAA